>LZPO01076419.1:36206-50280 GCA_001675575.1 Neotoma lepida
AAAAAGAGGAGAACCAGACCTTGTCAGCACGTGCTTTTTTCATCAGAGCTCTATTCCTGCCTCCTTCCTATGCCTCCCACTCTTGCTGAATGCTGGCATTGAGGCTGATTATCCCATTCAAACTCCCTAAGAGAGCTGGGCCATCTTTGCCCTGTTGAAGGCAAGTGGATCTCAGAACAGCTCTCACAAGTAGGGCCAGTCTATGGATGGCGGTCTTTGAGTTTGATGGCTCTCCCTGGTATGATTAACCTTAACAAAGATGGTTGACTAGTGGACATAGTAGCCCAGATCTCTGAGACAGTCACAGAACTCTGAGGCTTTCCCAATGGACTCAGCATCACCAGCAGGACCCAGCCTTGTCTGGCTTCCCCCTACAAGAGACTTCCTGGAGGCAATCACACACAGTCTTGAAAGACAGGGTTTATTGAGGAGGAAGGAGGGTCAGGCAGAGGTCACAGCCTAAATAGCATACAGATACACAAAATTACAGTGGCTCAGAGTAACAGAGTCGCAAGGATCAGGACTTGCAGTGTCCTGCCTGGTTAGGACAGTATCAAAAGAGCCTCATAGGCAGTGAGGGAAGAGAGAACAGAGAAGGGAGATAAAACAGTAAACTTGTTTTAAACATAATTAATAAACTACCATTGGGTTTAAAATGTCCAGGACCCTCACATGGGCAATCAATGGGTAGCAAGTGTCCCAATAACTGAGGGTTAAGAACATGGAGCAAAATGCAGCAAGGGCCTGGTATCCACCACTCAGAGGCCGAGGCAGGAGGATTGCTAGTTCAAGACCCATAGAGTCCAGGCCAGGCTGGGCAAAACCATGTGTCAAAAACAAAACAAAATTGGGGGGCAGTGCAGGTTTAGAGGGGTAGGGTACATTTTAAGTAAGCAAGGACACACATTTGGATACATANATTAAAGTTCAAGTGTCATTCATTCAAAGAAAGATTTTTGTTCAGATTTATTGTCAGACAGATGACAGTTGAGGGAGATAGGTGCTGTTCAGTGGTCACCTTTGGGGGATGGGTGCGACTTCCTGAGTGACCAGCAGTCCATGAACATCTACTTAATGGATGCCCCATTGCTCCTCAGTAACCACACAGCTGGTCATTTGTTGGACCAGACAAGTTCAGAGCTAAAGGGTCTAGAGAGTACCTGTGCAGCATCAGTGAGTGGGTGGAGGGTTTGCCAGACCCAATAAACAGAAGCCCAGGACCTACCTGAACCTCTGCTTGGGAGTGCCAGCCTCAGCCTCAGCCCTGGTTTGAACAGTTTTATTTTGTATGTTTATTTTAACTTACAAATAGATTTCCCCAAAAGTTGACATTTTAATGCTCTGGAACAGGTGGGTCAGAGAGTGGTGGTTAGAACCTTGAGTACATTGTTAATCCAGCACCCAAGATGGAAAGTGGAGAGAACACTGCATTCAAGGCAGCCTGGGCTGTGTAGTGAAACTGTTGCCTCAAACACAAAACAAACAAAAAAAAAGCCAGAAAACGAGCACACCCCTTGGGCCAGCTGCTGAGAGATTCCAAAAGTTCTGTTTGGAGTTTTCTAGGACACCTCCCTCCTTAAGTAAAGGTAAACTACAGGTATTGAACCAGGCTTTTTCTCCTGAGTCCGATAGAGGAAAATGCTGCAGAGATTCTCCCCACCCACTACTGTGGTATTTTGGGCCACTTGGGAGCCGTGGCTCCATCAGATGATTTTGTACGTCAGACAGGTCTTCATAGCTCACCAGTTTCCTCAGACAGGCTCTGAATTGTTCTGGAAACAAGATAACAGTGTGGTTCTAGCAATTTTCCTGAGTGATCTTTAGGGCTGTCCTGTGGTTAATTTGATCTGTGGAGCTACTACGCTGTGGGTAATTTTGAAACATGGGGTGTACTTATCTGTCTATCCTAGGTGACAACATTTAGGCACCAGATCGAGGGACAGTACCGGGTTCGGCTTGAGGACTTAGAGAGAGAGATCAATCTCTGTCTCTCTGTCTCTCTGTCTCTCTGTCTCTCTGTCTTTCTGTCTCTCTCTCCACCCCACCCAAATTAATGTCCATAGAGAGTGACACAATTATGATGTGTCTTTAACATTAATGATGATTAACTTCTAAATGTCATAATTTGAGAGTGGTTTTTATTTTCCTTTATATCTTTCTGTGTTCATTTTAATTTAATCTCTGGCATAAGTAGTACTTTTAAATAAGTACTAAAAACAACAGCAAAACTATTTTCCTTTGGAAGAACAGTTTCAGCCTTATCTTTCATGACTGTGGCTTGTCTTCATATGTGACCCCCTGTGGCTGCTTTCTATTCTTCCCTTACAAGAGAAAGACTAAAAGAGGAAAACAGAATAGATAGAATGTTCAAATAGAGTAGTCAGTAAAAATGTAAATAATCAAAACAGAAAGCCCGTCATGAGAGTGGCGTGACACCCGCTGTGCCAATGCATGAAGCTCCTTAGGAAGCCCATGAAAAGTTAAGGCCACTTGTAGCCCTAGAACTTGAGGGATGGCAGCATATGAATTGAGTCTGAGTCAGCTTGGGCTGCCTTTAAGACACTGTCTCAGCAAACCAAAAGAAACAATACAGCAAAACAACCAAGGCTGGGAATGTAGCTCGGTGGTATAGTGCTCGCCTCACTTGTGTAAGGCTGTAGGTTCAAGGCCCAGCATTCTTTTAAAAAGGAGAGGCAAGTGTTTGAGTTAAATTATAAGCTATAAAATACAAACAATAAACTATGTAAACCTGGGGCTTATGAAAACTCTTTTCAAGATAAATTTGTATGCAAATATCCTTAAAAGTTTGTATTTCAGCATTTTCACTTGGTGAGAAACTTGAGGGTGAATCTTAGGCTGAGTACATTTTCACCCAATAATGTGCACCCAGTTTGCAGGTTAATTTTTCTGCCTGCAACCCCAAGGAGCTTCCAGGATATGTAAGGATCCCTGTGAAATTGTTCTGAAAGGTTTTTATCTGTAGAAAACAAATGGAATACAGAAGACGGGCTAGGGTTCCAGGGAACACACATTCAGGACGCTGCTGTAGTTTGGGCTTTGTGTTGCCCAGCCGAGAGGTGCTATATGAATAGAGCGTGGGTGTGATTTCTCTCTGTGCCCCCGAGTGCTTTGCAGAGGCCTGGTGGAGGAGGTGGGGTGGGGAGTAGGGTGGCCACCTGGGTGGGTGTCTAAGCTGCTACCTCTGTTTCCACTTCTGTTCTCCGTCTCTTTTTTGGCTCAAAGTGATGGGTCCTGATGCATAGATATTACCAAGGCCTATTGCTTTCACTGAAGCAACAGGCAGTAGAAAAAAGAAAGAAAATTCTCTCTGAGAAAGCCAATCATATGGGTTTTATGAGCAGAGAGAATGGGCTCCCTCCCTCTAGAATAAGATTATTATCCTCTATAATTTAATGTTCAAATGGGGGTGTAGGTTTGTAGTGAAACTACAATTTCCCAAACATTACATAATTCTGACTCTTAGAAGTACAAGTGAATGCGATTATTCTCCTAGCCCTGATATCGTCAGTGAACTAGACCCGTGTGGTCACTGGATGCGTTAGTTACCTGGACTTGGAATCAAGTAGTTGAAGTTGACCCTTCGTTGTCTGGCTCAGCTCACCTGCTCTTGCCTGGGACTTCCCGTCCTTTGGTCTGAGGCCATCTTCAGACCTCATCCATCTATTCTAAATCATCTCATCACGGAGATAGTCCTTTTCCAGCCAAGCCACTAGGCCACACCCACTTTCTCCTGCTTTTTGTCTCCAGGGGTCAAGTGAACCTGAGGGTGTCCCCTGGAGCCTCGACTGGCAGCCCACCACTCTCCGCAGGCCTCCTATTAATGCACCTGGAGCTAGTCTGAGTTGTTTTAAAGCCAGCTCCTCAGCTATGAGATGTGAGGATTGAACTATGTAGTCCTACAATATGTTGTAAATTAAGAAATAAACATTATTGTTGGTATGGGTAGTATTTGTAATAATTTTGAGATACACATACTAATCTTTTTCTTTCCAACATGAATTTTGCCCTAGAGTATTCATAACTCATAGTTGCTTGACAGGACCATGACGCATAGGGTTCGTTTTTAAAAACCTGAAAAAAATGGAAAACTTGAGTGAGTTGCGTGACTTGTGTCAAATAGTACTGTGTGTTCCCTCTTCAAAGTGGGGAAGACAAAGGTGGACAAGAACCCTGATACAATGGAAAGATGTGGATGGCCTGACGTACTCTTCACCTTTCAAGACTGGAGTTTTTATTCGGAGCTGCTCAGTATTGTGGAGAGATGCGCTTGAGATTTGGTCTTCCCACCCTCATTTAAATTAGCATCTTCTATTTTCCATGTCTTCAAAGGGGGAANACTGAAAGTCAAGGAGGGGAGGGCTCACTGTGACTGTGATCATACCTTCCACCACTGGAATGAGAATGATCAAGCAATTTGGTTTTTCCCCATTCAGAAATCATTTATAAAAAAGTTCAGTTTTCAATGGCATTAAGATCGAAAGTGATCAACAAAGGCAGGAAGCTCACTGCAGAGTAACTGAGATTCCCTCCCAACTCAAAACCCTGAGATCAGCCTAGTGATTTGCTCATATAGGGATCCCTGCCCATACTCAAAAGCTGTCTTTTCCCCCNTGACATATCTATTTTAGTCATGTAGAAAATTGCCTTGTGGTGCATGCTTGTGGCGAGGTTTTTATAATAAAATTCTCAAAGGGCTTGCTAAGTCAGGGCTGCTTGTGCCCTGCTTAGAGGACAAAGCTGCCAAACTGAAAAAAGAAAAGTTTTCTGAGATTTCAAGCCTGAAGATCCGTTTTTGCTGTTCGTCTTTGTGGGGGGAGGGGCAGTTAGTCTGTGAAGACAGATCTGGCAGAGATGCCCTCTTCAGAACATGTCTGCTGACTATCAGTATGGGATTCATATATGAGGGTTCCCCAAGTCTGACAAGATTGGATATTGTTCATTCTTCCAATCTTCACCAATATGATGGAGGAAACACTGTCTTGTTATTCTGATTTTAATTTCTTTCACTGTCCGTGAGTTGATACCTCTTTTATGTGTTTATTTGCACTTGTGCTTTTTTTTTGTCTATGAATTCCTAATTCTATCAGGAGTGCATGCGATGGGGATTAAACACCAGNCCTTGTGTACGACGAGTTACATCCTAGCCCTGTGTAGTCTCATTTTGTAATGAGAGCATTGGGATAAAACGAAGGTTATGGGTCTTGCTCAGGAAGAAGGAATGGCCCCTGAAGCACTAAAGGGGTTGCCACTGTGACCTCTTTAGGTTNGAAGAGGCCATTCTTGTGCCCATATTTGTTATGTTATGGATATGATATGGATCATATTTCAGGGCAAAGATGACAGGCTCTTTCCCTTTCGGACATGCCTAGAAGGTGGTTTAATAGGCAATAGCAGGGTCTCTCACCATGTGNCGTATCTAATAACCTCTCATGGAAGTAAAAGTTAATGAAGCAGCAAACTTAGAGCGCAGGGGTGGTTTCCTCAGGTAGAGAATTATTCATTCCATTCTCAATGCTTATTGAGTCATGATTGCTCAATGCTGCCAGGGTTCACTAATTCCCTCTTTCCTTTTTTTGGCTACTAGGTACTTTCTCTCACTTTTCCTTTTCCTTTTTGGGGATTTTTCAGGTATTAATTTGCTACCAAGAAATAGGAAGGGAAAATTAACCACTCATTTTTCATAGCTCTTCAACANCTTGGTAAATCACGTCACAAGATCATCCAGACTCCTATCTAGGGACGAAGTGAATGTCTGCTAGCAAGGAGGGCTAACATGTCTTGGCACTCTAATTTGGATATTTATTATCCAGATAATGATTAAGCATCAACTTCTCTTTTTTTTTTTAAGATTGATTTATTTATTTTNTATACAGTGTTCTGTCTGCATGTGTCCCTGCAGGCCAGAGGAGGGCACCAGATCTCATTACAGATGGTTGTGAGCCACCATGTGGTTGCTGGGAATTGAACTCAGGACCTCAGGAAGAGCAGTCTGGATTCTTAACNGCTGAGCCACCTCTCCAGCCCAAGCATCAACTTCTGGGATGCTCTGCTACTTTTCTTCTTGACAGCTGATAGAGGCAGCTTTTAATTTTCTTTCTAGTCCCTCCTTCCCTCCCTCCTTTTCCTCTCTTTCTCTTTTTTATTCTGAAACAGAGTCTTACCGTGCAGCCTAGGCTGACCTCAAACTCACACTATATCCTCTGCCTCCATCTCCTGAGGACTAGAATTCCAGGCAGGCACCACCATGCCCAGCTTAGAACTTTTTTTAAAAGGGAGAATTGTGAGTTGATCTTCAAAGTATTAAGAAGAGATGTGACCTTTCAGAGAACAGCACAAAGTTCAGGATATAAAAGTACAGCCCGGCATGAGACTCTAGGGCACAAAGTGTCCAGAGTGGTGTGAACCACTGGAGCAGGGGTTACTGAAGCAGTGGGCATACTCAATTATAGTATGGAGTTAGAGCTTGGTACAGGGAATCCGGAAGTTCTGTAAACCATTAAGCAAGGTGGGAGGCATGCCTAGAATGCACGTGAGGATCCGTCTACCAGGTGCACACCAGCCATCACAGAGCTGTTCTCAAAGTAGATGTCCACCCCTCACAGTCACGCACTAGAGTGCTCCCTGATCATAAAATTTACTTGAGGATTTTGAGAGACAGTTAATTTTGCCTATAAAGGATGCCATAAATTTATATCAAATAAATATAACATGTATGACTTTGGAAAAATGACATTTTTGCACAGAATGGACATTGGCTCTGCTCAGGAGGCCTGCCCACACCATTGGGTGCTCTCTGGACATCTATCTATCAGGAAGTGTAAGAAGCCTATGAAAAAGGCAGAGAAGCTACCAAGGAAGTGGAAGTTGGGATGCAGAGAGAAAGGCACATTGCCCTGGAGGTGGGATAAAGTGCTTCCTGGAGGACGGAGATAAAGACACACTGCACATATGTGAGGAGACGGGCACATGAACACAACTTCAAAACATTTTGTAAGCCATATAAAAACAAGAGCTGGACCCTGGTAAAACTTGAAGAACAGAGAGGCAGATGGAGCAATGAAGGAGAGGAAGCAAAGACCCGATGTCCTGGGAAGCCTAACGCAGCAGCTGGGGCTAAGGATGGAGGGGGCATGTGATCTGGAGCCCAGAGTGACAAGATCTTACCTGAGGGAGAGAAACAAGCAAGAAAAACATGTGGGTACCCAGAATGCACTGAACACCCACACTGTCTGCTTTCTCTTGGAACCCTTCACAAGCTCCTTTCTGTCTGTGGCTCTAAACCCAAGCTCTGATGCTTTTCCAAGTTGAATGTGCCTTGCCTACTAAGAATAAAGGCAGTGAAAAATCTCAAATAACTTTGTATGTCATTTTTAAATTAGTTCTTTTATTTTTGAGATTATAGTGACATCATTTCATCTCTCTGCCCTTCCTCTGACACTCATTCCTTTCCACAAGGAGAAAATTAAGTTTACTAAAAACTTGCATCAGGACTAAAGGAGAGACCTTGAACATTTGCCCTGTGGACATTTAGAAAATGTGTGTGGTAGATTCCTTAAAGGGAGGTAATGTTTGCCTTCAGAGCCAGGGAAGTGACCTTGGACAAGATCCTCCTTCTCTGGACTTCAGGAATATCTAATATAATGTGGTCATTTATTACATCTGCTGGTTGATCTCATAGGGAGGGTCTTCTCATGTGGTTTCGAATTTGAGTGATGGCTGTATCTCAGACAGGATTTGGTGATACTCCTGTGTGGACCAGGCCATGTCTGTGACTCAGACATTTGTGTTTACTCTGCTGCTGTCCCAAATATGCTACAGCTGAGGTCTATATTAATTTCTCACTTGATAGCTCTTGAACAGAAAGGAAGTATATCTCAAATTAGTGTGAAGGTACACTTGTAGTAATTCTCAGGAACAGATATTCCTCTGCCTTCCCCATACCCAACTTAGTGAGAGTTAGATGCTTATTTCTGAGTTTATTTTATGGACATATATGTAGTTCAGAGTTTTTGAAAGATTACACTAACTGAACAATTTGCCAGATTAGGCGGCTTCTATTTCAATTGTGTAGTATATAATTAAGTTTTTGTTAATTTCACCAGGTGAATGGCAAATGTCATATTGATCAGCATCCTACAACCTTCAGAGAAGTAAAAACAATAGGATGGTATATATGTACTGTAGTGGTATTTGCTCTGCCCATGACCCTGGGCTATAAGGTCCAAAGGAGGCAGTACTTGCTGCCATGGTACTGACCTCTGATAAGGAGCTGGGAGGAGGGACATAGGTCCCTTCTCCCAGCTCCTGGCTGTGAGGTGGATTCGCTCCCGGTCAGATCAGAGGACAACTTCTGCTGTCTACTCCATTCTGTAATTGTGAGTGTATTTCCTCAATTTATATCTTAATAAATTCTGTTACCCATTTAATAGACTCAGGTGGCCACAGCAACAAGCACCACCTCCTTTGGGCCATATAGCCCAGGTCATGAGTGGAACAAATACCACTACAAGGTAGACACGTATAGATTTATATTACTGTATTTAATAATTAGCTTATGCCCTATGCTAAGTCCCACAATTTGTACTCAGAAGCCAGAGACTCAAGAGAGCTAATTATATAAGTTGCCATCCAAAAGCTAGAAGTCTTGAGATCCAGGATATATCAACATCTCAGTTTGAGTCCAAAGTCCAGAAAAGACCAATGCTCCATCCCAACATCAGGAAGAGTTTCTTCCTATGCAGATATTTTGTGCTTAGATGTGGTGGTTTGAATAAGAATGGCCCCATAGGCTCATATAGTGGAATGCTTAGGGAGTGGTGTTAGAAGATCTGGCCTTGTTGGGGTAGGCATGGCCTTGTTGGAGGAAGTGTGGCCTTGTTGGAGGAGGTGTGTCACTGGAGGTGGGCTTTGGGGTTTCAAACACTCAAGCCAGGCCCAGTCTCTCTGTCTCTCTGTCTCTCTGTCTCTCTGTCTCTCTGTCTGTCTGTCTGTCTGTCTCTGTCTCTCTGTCTCTCTGTCTCTCTGTCTCTCTGTCTCTCTGTCTCTCTGTCTCTCTGTCTCTCTCTCTCTCTCTCTTTCTGCTGCCTGCCAATCCAGATATAGAACTCTCAGGTACCTGTCTGCCTACATGCTGCTGTGTTTCCTGCCATGACAATAATGGATTAAACCTTTGAACTGTAAGCCAGCTCCAGTAAAATGTTTTCATTTATAAGAGTTGCTGTGGTCATGGTGTCTCTTCACAGCAATAGAAACCCTAAGACATTATTAGGGTTTCAAATGACTGAAGAAACCCACCTCCTAATGCAGGCCAACAACGAAAATGTTCATTCCCATTCATAAATAGCCTCACAGAAACACTTGTAATAATCCCTGACAATAAAAAACTACCTAAAACCATCTTCTTATTACTTTTTCTAAAACACCTGTAGAATAGGTTGAATGGAGGGTGGAGCTAGCCCTCAGTGAAGAGCACTTACCTAGCATGCACAAAGCCCTGGGCTTGATCTCCTGCGTGAGGGACTTAGAGCTGATCTCACGGCTGCCTCCTTCCCTTCTTTTCATTCACTTCTCAAACTGCCTCCATGGGGAGAGCAGGTGCTTCTCCATCTCTCACTTCCTGTCACAGGCCTCCAGCATTCTCACAGGCTGCCCATTGTCCAGTGCAGCTCATCTCCCACCATCTCTCAAGCATGTCTCCTNAGCAGTGATCCTTGGAAGTTCATCCATATGGAGTCCACACTCTAATGACTTTGTGCCATATGGAACTCCCTATTTGTAAATCAAAGAAATAAATTGGTAAAATATGATTTGGGTTAACCCAATAGCATAAAAAAATGAACTATGCTTGAAATATCTTGAGAGCAGAGCCATTGTCTTGTTCATGCTGATTTAGTCAGTGGCTGGCATGAATTTTGGCACATCATAGGCCCTAGGGAAGTATTTGCTGAGTTTAACAAATCATTTATAATAATTTAAATTATATAAAGATAATAAGTAAAAACATTTATAGTATTTCATGAAGTTTTATTGTATTAGATTTTGTTCTTTTTTATATACTCAACTATCATCCTATTTTAGAATTACTTTCAAAGATTTAAGTTAGGTCAGATATACTCCTTATAATCCAAGCATTACAGGCTAGAGGAGAAACATAAATAAATTCAAGGTCAGTTGGACTATGGTGAGTGCCTATCTCAAAAAATAAAATACATGTNTACATAAAAAGACTAAAGACTCGAAATGGCAATTATTCTTAGTAGTTAAGAGATATTTCTAGCTTATCTAGATATTTTAGCACCCTTAATTTGAAGAGAAAACCAGCAGATAAATTTAATTTCAACTAAATTATTTGAAAAATAGTCCACTGCTTGTGGGCAAATCTCCCTTTTGAAACTAGCACTTTGGTACTGCTGAGATTTTGGGGCAACTTTCTGGCTTTAGAAAAATGCTAAAAATACAACCTACTGAACTCATGGGAAAAGTGAGCTACTGTAATCAGAGTGTTCAATCCATGAATGTACTGGAAACATGTCTGAATTTGACAGGAAATAGACAGTGTTACAGCAGATAATCTCTCTGAACTCACTATCACATACTCACCCACTTGAAGGGCCAGCAGGGACTTGTGGAGGTCAGTTCATTCAATCTCTGAATGCTGGAACGACTCTCACCATGGAAGACTCTACCCTATATTAAATAGGTCTGTGAAACAGTAGAAATTTTTAGGCCAGAATTGTATATTTGTGTATGTCCCTGCCAAGATCATCATGAAGGAGGGAAAATTCAGAATTATTCTAAAGACATGTGGATGTGTATCACTCCCACTATTTGTGGTGGATTGGCAAACCACAATATTTCTTGAGTAGAAGTTAGTGCACACCGTCATACAGAGCATGATGGGTGGCTTGTCTGTGGTTTCTCACAGCATTTTCTCAATAGAGTACATTCTAGCATTTTGAGTGACTGCTCTGTATTGCATAATATCCCTTGCTGCAGCTCAGTGCTAACTCAATGCTAACCACTCCTCTTAGTTATTATGACAACCCAAATGATGCCACCACCCATCCCAAATACCCCTGGGCAGCAGTATTTATAGGGAAAATGGGCTGGCTAAAGAAACCCACCCTGGGCTTGGAGCTCTGACCAGGGAAAGAAACACAGCCTGGGGTTGGGACCTAAGCCAGAGAAATGAACACTTTATCCCCAAACCCAGAACTAAGGAAACATGCCCTGACTCTGAAACTAGTACCAAAATAACACTCTTGGTCCCTAGAATCAGAGTCAGTGAAAGATATGTGCTCTGGCCTTAGAATTAGTGACCAAAAGCAAAAAAAGTCCAGTGAAAGAAACACAGTTTGGCCCTCACATCAGGGCCATCTTTGCCCCTAGCCCACAAAACTGACCAATCCCAGGGCAGGAAAAAAACTAGCCAATCCCTGTTGACTCCACCCCCTGGCCATCCTATATAAAGGGCCCTGCCTGGGCAGTTTTGAGCTATTCTCTCCACCCTGGTAGAGGCAGCTACTCTTCTGGACTCCTCCTTCCCAAATAAATCTCTTTCTTAAAAGAGTTTTGGGTGTGAAGACCTTGATTCACCAGACAGAAGATCTTTGCTGGGATGTCCCATAGTGGACTGAGCAAAGGAGAGAGAGCTGAGTAACATTTAGGCCTGAGAAGCAGAGCTCTGCTAGGAAGCCCCCTTAAGTGGGGGCTGAGCAAAGCTCAGATGTAGCAGCTTTCCAGGAGAGAAGCAGGATTGCTATATCCTGCAGGGAGACCATCCCCCACCACACCAGGTATAGCCTGACTCTCCCAAACTGTCAGGATACCCTTCCCTGCTGAAGCAGTTCCAGGCCTGACTTTCCAGAGCACTCAGAATAACTCCCCTCCAAGGCTGGGCTGACTCCTTGCAGCCCCAGCCGTCAGAGCTGTTTCAAGCAGCTCAAGGTGTCCGAGACACCTACAGGGCAGAGCTGTTCTACACAGCCCGAGGTGTCTGGGATACCTCGCCCCCTCCGGGGCTGGGCTGACTCTTTGCAGCCCCAGCCTTCAGAGCCCACTGAGTTGCAACTTTGTTGCTTACATTTTGGTGCCGGAACCAGGGACCAAGCCCACCAAGTTGCAACAAAGTACCTACAGTATTACCCCAGCTTTAGAAATTACTTTCTTAGCCTATGAACTTGATATGAGTGTATAAATGTATAGACCTCAGTGTATTTACTTATACATGCAAACATATAAAGTTCAGCATATAGGATTGCCTTCATGGAGAATGTAAAGACTTATCACAGCTTTTATTTTTCAGAGATTTACTCAATTTTATGGGCAAATCTGTTAAAGCAGAATGTGACTCAGCTTGAAGTATGATTCTTGTCTGTTGTTCTGGAGTACTCATGCTGGTCCACCGCCAACCTTCCCAGGCTTTCTCTGCTTATCAATAACTATTTACAGGGAAGAAAGCGAAGAGTCACCTCGGAGATCCTGTAGCCACTATTCCCAGAGGACCACCAGGGAGAAAGGAAGGAAGGAGCATTCCAACCTTACCATTGCTAACAAGAGGAGTGCTCACCTGTTTAGCAGCCTCAGCAGCATCTCTGGCCTAAGGAATTTGCACTAAGTAAAAAGGGAATCCATGCCTGTACACAGCCTGGTCTAACTTGAGGCCCAAGCCACAGGAGAGACCAGTGCCCCACACTGCCTGTATGGCCAGCTTCCAAGCTGGATGGCCCAGAGACCTAGGATAGAACCAAACACAACTGACAAAAATAAAGTCAATAAAATGATTCCTAACGATATTCTGCTGTACGCATAGATCAGTGCCTCCAGGCGACTGATNGGAGCAGATGCAGAGNCCCACACTCAAACATTAGGNGGAGCTTGGGGAACCCCACAGAAGAAGGGGAAGAAGGATTGTGGAAGCCAGAGGGGTCAAGGACACCAGGAGAACACAACCCACAGAATCAATTAATTAAGGGCTCATAGGGGTTCACAGAGACGGAAGCAGCAACCACGGAGCCTGCATGGATCTTTACTAGGTCCTCTCCATACATACTGTAATTCTTCAGCTGGGGGTGTTTGTGATCTCCTAACAGGGGGAGTAGGGGCATCTCTGACTCTTTTCCTCCTACTGGGTTGCCTTGTCCAGCCTTGATATGAGGGTTTGTGCCTAGTTTTACTGCATCTTGTTATGCCGTGTTCAGTTGATATCACTGAGCCTGGGTCTCTGGGAAATGGTATTTGAGACATTAAACAAAGATACTCTATGACTTAATGGGCCTCTTCCCATGTGAAAGGAGACTTTCAAATTTCCTCTAGAGATCTTAGATCTTATTCTGGACCAAAAATTACTGGTGGTATGAAAAAAATGGGGTCTAGGGAGCCACCCTCAATGTCTCAGATCGATCTTCTTTTCAAGTAAGCACATGGAAGCCTGCCTCCTTGAAGTTATTGGAAAAGGTTGATATTGGATAAGGACTCAAATTTAGATGACTCCAGTTTGGCCAGCTGATTGGCAAACCTCTTCTGTTCCTGCTGTGAGAGTCCAGAGATACTGCTGCATCAGTCACATGACTGTGCATGCCATGCTGTTCCATGAAGTCTCTACAAACCATTACCCAAACCCAATCACCATCCTAGACTTTGATCACTCAGGATAAATTCAAAGGTCTTATTTCCATGTCCATGTTCTAGACCCGTCTGAATTATTGAAAAACTNGGGTCATTGGGGGGAAAATGGTGTGGGTGGGTATAGTCCAGATTTATAGGGGTGCTTTTTTCAACTATATGAACTACAATATATTCAATGAGCTGAAATACACTAACATATTAATATATTATATTAGTGTTTGTGTTAATGTTTATATTAGTATTTATATTGGTAATTATATTAGTACCTATATTAGTCATTATATTATTGTTTATATTAGTATTTATATTGGTAATTATACTGTCTCTTATACACATCTAGATGTGTATAAGAGACAGGAGTAACAACAGATGCTCACATGCTCCACGGTGCAGTGAGTAACAACAGATGCTCACATGCTCCACGGTG
>LZPO01076419.1:51845-62738 GCA_001675575.1 Neotoma lepida
AAAAAAAAAAAAAATGAGAACCAGCCTTGGTGACTCCCATGTTAGGTCACTGAGGTGACCTCTCTGTTCCCTTCAAGACTGAAATTCTGTGATTCTAATCGCTCCCTCTACGTGAGTCAGAGCCCAGAATTACCGTGCAAAATGAGGTAATTTGTGGTTTCCTGTCTTAAGACTACAGTAGAGGGAGAGTCACACAACCAGCATTGCCTGAGGTATGAAGATTGGCCAAACCAGAGGAAAGAAAAAGCCTGCATGAGTCCTTAGGCTAATATCCTGACGAAAAGAGTGAACCAAAAAAGAACACACTAGCACTGTAGACACAGCCTGTGCTATGAAGAACTCTGTTAGAGGTGGAATAGTCAAGGAGCGACGGAGAATCAAGCCAAGATAATAACGGAGCCCACCCATTTTACCTCCCAAATGAACAATGCAGTCTGGACTGTGAAGAAATAAGGAAAAAGAATGGGTCACCAGGGGCCTAGAGCCATGCTTTATNTAGGATTATGGGTGTGATTACTGCCTGAGACCCATATGATCAAGAGAAATGTAACTAAATTAGAGTTCATAAACACACATGATTCAATCAAAAGCAAGAATTCCAAGGACAATTTTGCAATTGTCTGATGCCAGATAGAAGCCTTCTGTTCTAAAGGTAGACTTGTGTTTCCAACTCTGGGATTGCCTCTCATGGCTTCCAGATTCTAGAAAGCATATAAATTCTCAACGAAGGTTGTCTGAGAAGGAAGCCAGGAGAACAACAATACTTGTCACTCCTGATTGCTACACACAGAGCTAAGTAATGGGCAACGGCTACCACCACTCCTCAGAATTAACTGCCCACTGCATCTATATACGTGGAGTCAGTGAGCTTCTTGTACCTGGGTTGCTGGTAAGACTGTGACCTCAATTTGGGAATAAACAGTTACCCTGAAGATTTCATGTTTTGGCAAAACACTTCAAACAACACATGCTTCCCACTACATACATGATTCTCTTAAGATCCTATGAATTAATTGTGTTATTGCTCAGAAATGGGACTATGGGGATAGATCAGTGTTAGAGTGTTTGTCTAGCAGGAGCAAGACCCTGGGATTGATGCCCAGTGTCACCCCAAATCTACTGATTTACACAGTCCTGGGCTCTCAGCAACAGTGCAGGGATTTTGGAGCAGCTAAACCCTCGTGTAGTGCTGTCTCTAGGACTTGGATTAAAAAAAGCCAAGCAGTCGGTGGACAGAAATTGGAGTCCAGTGTCCTCCTCAGCTGAGGGTCTCTTGCTTTTACAACCATCACCACCTCATCTGTAAACTTGCTGGTGCATTGTGGTGACCCGAGAGCTGATAAGGCTGAGCTTTGAGGCTAGTGCTAACTTCACAAGTTCTCAGGGCTCTATGCCCCATCCTGTTTTTAACTCTGGTGTAAGGACCTCCTCGCCTCTTGAGAAAGTAGCCCGGGGAAGGAAGTGAGCAGTTTTACGACAGTACTTATAACCTTCTGATTCATTCTTGGCCTCAAATATCCGTGGGAGATTTCTACAACTTACCAACTTTCTTTGGTAAGGAATGCCCAAGAAACCCCTTCTGGACTTCAGCCAGGTGCACATGGTCTCACAGTTTCTATTTTGCTTTATTAATCTGATTGTTCCAAGACTGTAAATGCCAAACAAAGAGGATTTCCTTCTAGGTTCCAACCACCACTGAAAAGGGCTACTCATTGCTAGGGACTCTCTCCAGATACCAATTCAAGGCTGTACTGGAGCCCCACTTAATGGGAGATGTTTAAGTCTAGCTGCAATTTTATTTGAGGGGAAGCAAGCACAACAGATTGATTCCATTAAGAGTGGTATCTGTGGAAACCAATGGAGATGGACGGCCCNGCTTCCTTGAGCCCCATCATTGGAATGGTTTCTAAGTGGTCCCCGAGTGTTTGAATCAGCACCATGGGGACTTTTCCTCTCCACAAGGAAATTAAGGCGATTGTTTCTAAATTTTCTCACTCTCTCTTTCTCACACTACATTTATCTCACTGCATTTCTTATTCCGCCTGTGTCTTCATACTCTCTATTCTCATGTCCCCTTTAGGAAGTCAGACAGGTTCTATTATTTCCTTCTCTTAAGGCCTCCTTTCCACCATGGCTCCTTTCTAGTTTCCTGGCCTCTGTAGGTACTCCAAGTTAAACATGCAAATCTGAAAATCCAAAGCCTGGGCTCATACATGGGAGAGAACATTCATGGTTTGCCTTTTGGTTTTGGGGTGACTTCACTCAGTATAATATTTTCCAGCTGCAGACATTTTCCTACAGATTTCATAATTTCACTTTCCTTTACAGATGAATAAAATCCCACTGTGTATCTGTACCACGTTTTCATTGATTTGTCAGTGGATGAACAGTTCGGTTGAGTCCATTTCCTAGCTTTGGTGACTAGCGCAGGAATGGGTGTGGATGTGAGGTACCGAGATATGAAAGGGTGGGGAGGGAATATGGGGGTGGAAGCCTTCAGTGGAGGTAGGATTGAGGGCAGGGGAAAGAAGGAGAGAATTAACAAACTGAAGACTATGAAAAAGCCCTATGGAAACCTACTGATTTTCAATCTAATTTTAAAATATAATTTTTATGAAAATTTGAACAGAGGTACTCTGCATGGGTAAACAATGCTGCTCCCAGGAGCCATGGGTTGTTTGTTTGCAACTTTTAAAATTAAAATATAATTACTTCCCTCTCCTCCTTTTCACAACCCCTTTCTCTCCCACACGCCCCTCATGTTCCGTCTTGATTCATGGCCTCTTCATCCCCAATTATTATCACACACACACACACACACACACACACACACACTTATATAAATACAGCTTTTTGAATCTGTTTACTGTTGATTGTATATACACAATTTCAGGACTGACCACTTTGTATTAGATAACCAAATAGGGGGCTCCCCACTGGAAAGACTTACCCCTTCTCAACAATCATTGGTTGCCTGTAGTTTTCTGTTTATGGATTGGGGCCTCCTTAAGATTTCCCCTGACACATTAGCATGTCTATTGTGATGTGANTGCTCAGGTCTTGTTTAGGCAGCCATATTGTTGAGGTATCATGGGTGTAGCTTCCCTGTCATTACTAGAAACATTACCTCACAGCAAATTTCCTGTTCCTCTGTGATTATCTGCACAAGATGGGGCCTGCTGACATTCCATCATAAATAGTGCAGAGTGCTCACTAGCCTCTTGGCAGTTAATTGTTGCTAGAGGAGAGGGAACCATTTTTTTCAGTGGTGTAACCACTGATGGGTTGCTCAGCTTCTTACTGAAGATTACTTTTAGTTTGAGAGAAAGCTCAGCAGCAGCCAGCTAGTGGAGGTGCCATTCCTCAGTCAAAGACCTGGTGCGGGGTTGAACGGGAAAGAGCTGGACACAGCAGTGTGCGTTTGTGAACCCGGCACTAGGGAAGCTGAAGGAAGATTGTAAGATTAAAGCCAGACTGGGATACATAGTGTGATTTGCATTTTAAAAAAAGCCTGGCAGGGGACAAGTCCCTTTGGTGGTATTGCATGGACTTATGAAAACCCAGTCTTTGACACAAACAGACACAGTTGGAAACAATCCTCATCTCCCCAGCCTGCCTGAGATGACTCTTGGAAAGGCACAGAATTCAGAACAAGACTGAGCGACTAAGGAGTAGACTAGGGTCTTCATATTTGAATTATACTCGGACATTTGGTCAACTGATCAGGACCTCCAGCACTCCAACACATATGACATCCTCTCCTGCCAACCTCTGGGGTTCTTGCAGTCCCAGAAATGCAAGAGAATTTTGGAGAGTGGAGGATGGAATCTTCTGGGATCTGAGCACAGCAGAAAGACCCAAAGGAGCACAGAGTGACAATACCACAGCTGTCCATCCTGACTCTTCCTGCTAGGTTTGAGCCTAGAAAATAGAATGGAGATAGAAATTGACCTCTGCCATCCTTTGGGCTAAGAAAGAAGAAAAAGCCTTCGGCAGAGGAGCTGTGTTTGGGGCAGGCTTGGTGACAATGTGTGCCAAGTCACAGAGAAGAGTCACATGATCATACATGTTCTTGAATGGAGAGATGAAATGAACAGAGGAGGACGTGACCACTCCTGAAGTACTGAGATTTGTATTGTGGATCTAAGGGAGAAAGCAGGCAGAGGGACCAGTCCAGGCTGAACATGGCCAGAAGACTAAACCCCACTGAGAGGAGAGAGGGGAGGGAGAACAGAGGAGGCCCTGTTGTCTGGCAGAGTTCAGCACAGCCTTGGTGACTCAAGAACTCTCAGTTTGGGGAGCCCCAGAGAAACACCCTCACCATAGACCTTGGTGTTCTCACTGTAAGTACAGTAAAATTCCTACCGGTGGATCTCTGGGCTGCAGACGGTATGAGAGACCATGGCAGAAGTGTGAAGGACAACTTTGCATAGCTACTCAAACCTAACCNTGAGGAACTAAGACAGGGAAATGAAGTACTCTGACTGGGAATACTGGCCTAACTGGATCTGGAAGTGCATAACTCTAATCCTAGCACTCAGAGAGCCAAGCCAGAAGATGGCAGGTTCAAAGCCATCCTGGGCTATATCACTAAGCCCTGCCTCAAAAGGGGAAAAGAAAAAGAAGGTGATTTGTTCCCAGTGAGGGGGTGCTATTTTGAGAGGCTGCGGAACCTTCAGGAAAAGCAACCTCACTGGTGGAAGTAAGTCAGAAGGGGTGAAGGCTAGACCCTGCCCCTAGTTCCTGCCATCTTCCTCATGGTATGCTCCTGCAACCATGAGCTGAACTGCTCTGCCGTACTGTGCTGCCATGACAGACTGAAACCTTCTGAAACTGAGGGGTTCCTTCCTCTTTTACGCTGCCTCTGTCACAATGATATGCAAACAGCTAATATAACGACACAGCAGCTTAAGATTCCAAGGAAGCCTGATGCTTGTTTGTTAGGAAAACCAGATGTATCCTGACCCACTGTGTGCCTGTTAGGAAAACCAGGTGTATCCTGGCCCACTGTGTGCCTGTTAGGAAAACCAGACGTATCCTGACCCACTGTGTGTCTGTTAGGAAAATCAAACATACCCAGGCCCACTGTGTGCCTGTGTATGGAGTGTGGTCAGGGTTTGAAATTCTATATGATTGCATGCAGGGGAAGGCTTATTTACTTTCCATCAGTGTTCTTCTTTCTGAAGGTAATTTCCTAAGACTGTTGACCTCTGGGGATAAAGAATGGGTAGAGACCCGGTGTAATTACAAGATTATAAACCATAGAAGAGTACTGCAGCAAAACTTATCCTAGGAAAAACTTGTTAAACTGAAAGATATTTCTGTCCCACCATCACCACCGACACGGTTTATACATAATAGACTCTTGTTTTACTCTTTCTGCTAAAGTGCAAGCTATGAAGTGATAAATGTGTGAAAATATGGAGATTTAGAAGAAGGAAAATATCACGATCATACATGTTCTTGAATGGAAAGATGAAATGAACAGAGGAGGACGTGACCACTCCTGAAGTACTGAGATTTGTAGTGTGGATCTAAGGGAGAAAGCAGGCAGAGGGACGAGTCCAGGCTAAACATGGCCGGCAGACTAAACCCCACTGAGAGGAGAGAGGGGAGGGAGAACAGAGGAGGCCCTGACCAAGAGAGGCTGCCTGGGCCAAGAGACAAGTGAAGCTAAAATGCCTGAGTTATACAGAGAAGGCAGCACAGCCCAGCCCCTGGGCTGGAGAACTATAGGTTAGGGGTGGAGTATGCNGGACCCTGTAACAGCTAGGGACTGAGGGATGCTGGGAGGACTTGNTGGCCAGAATTGCTTTGATGCACTAATAGGCACCCCGTTAGCCTTTTGTCTCGAATTTGAGACCTACCAGTTCTGGGCCCATTTTGAGAAGCATAGCCTAGAGTTAGAGGGCCAGAGAAATCAAGGCTGAGCTCATTCAGAAAGTGCAGGGCATCTGTCTCTCAGATNGCTACCATCAGAAGTCAGGGGGAAGCAGGGTATCGAGAGCACCTGGCCTTGGGCCTTCAGACCATGGGAAAGCCAGGNAACATGGACATCTCCTGAGAAGGTCTGAGGCTGTCATGGGCCCTGCAGAGTGGGCAGCATGCCACGCTGTCTTGGCAGCTTCTGTTTATGATTCCACGGAGAAAAGGTGGTATTTCTGTTCTTCCTTCTATCAGGAAAATTATTTGATCTAAATGAATTACCTCTTCCAGGCAAAGTTGCAAGTTTNAAAAAGACATAAATCAAAGTAATTGATTTCTAATTGGGAGGTTCCAGAAGCTGTGTCGGCAGAGTGATGAGGTCACACCTCTCCCAGGAAGGAAGTACTAGGAAGGTGCTCCCCGCACTGGGTGCAGAGCAGTCATCAGACATTTTAAAGCCTGACTGAAGTCTACCCAAGCTGACTTCGGAGAACTCTGCAGAGGGGTGTTTGTTTGTTTTTATTTTGGATTTATTTATATTTATTTTCATTTTTCCAGAGACACGGAAAAAGCCTAGTACTAACTTAGATAGGCTTAAACGTGTGTTCACCCAGGGCACAGCCATTGAGCAATATTGTAGGTAAAGACCATGTTAGATTCTGGGGAAGAGATGGAGAAGTTTACATTTCACTTTCCTGGCTTAACAAATTTTCACTCTACTAAAGGACGTAAGTCCTGCATCTATTTTAACACCTTTTTTTAAACTTTTGAGTCAGGGTTTTATCTAATCCAGGCTGGTCTTGAACTTGTGTTGTGAATCCAAGGTTGATCTTGACCTTCTGATTCTTCTGCTTCCATCTCCAAGTTGTAGAATTAAGGTGTACACACTACACTTAGCCCAAGGTATACACTCAGCATAGATGAATGTGAGCTAATCATAAATGGCTGTTTTCCTAGAGCTGGAAGGTGCTAGAACATACTGCTGACACAGGAGAATATGTGGGTAGGTGCTAATGACTTGAGAAGAAAGGGTTTTGAGAAGATAGTTGCTAGAATGAGATACAAGGCGGCTAGCCTTGTAGAGGGAATGAAGCTGGTTCCCCTGCATTCTTGCTGACAGGGAGGGGTCAGAGCAGTCAGGGCAATGAGAGCCTGAGGAAAATGCAGTGAGCCAGCCTCCCAGAGGGGACAGGAGGAGATGAGAACCCTCTAGGCCACCAGCCCGCAGGCAGCGCAAGCNGAAAGACTTCATACAGCGGACCCATTGCCCACAGTATATTTCACAGAAACTGTTTACTGGGTGCATATTCAGCAGCAAAGGTCTAGAATAAGGGTCCTGAAGGCTGCAGCCTTGCATCTGTTAAGAAAGGGTTGTCACATCACAGTAAGGGTCCAGCCAGGTTTCCGCTGTGTGGTTTTGTTGTGAATCTACCCAGCACAAGGATTTGAACTTATTCTATGATTGACTGCAGTTACTGAAAGAATGAATGCCAGAACACAGCCGGATGAGATCTGGCCAAGAGCACAGTGACAGGAAGCAGGAGGACTTATTCATAGACTTTCTGCCTGGCTGCGGTCCTCTGAGTGTGCAACATCCTCCAAAGGGCATTGATGCTACTAGAAGATGGGAGAAACTTAAGAGGCCAGTCAAGTGGGATGTTTAGGTGGTTAGGGACTTTATGAAGGGGAGTGTTGGACCCCAGGTCCCTGCTCACGGAGCTGCCTGGCTCATGAGCACCTCCGCTTTGCTCTCCGTGAGATAACCTTTTCTCCTCATGAGTTAGTTTCCTCAGGAGTTTTGATGGACTCTCACACACTAACCATTCCTCTCTCTGTCCTGTGGGCAAAGCCCTTCAAACTGAACTATTTTGTCAGGAGAGGGATGGTGACTGAGTGTGATCACAGCTCCAAACAGCAGAATCTTGATGTATCGGTAACTTTCACACAGCTCGGTTTTCTACAGGTATGAATCATGAAAGCACTGTGCTTACAACTTTTACACCATTTAAAATTTGTGATGTGAATGAACAACACAAAGCAAAGACAAAGTCTCTATATGAGTCACATGGTTAAAAACGTACAAGTTGATAGAACAAATGAAATCACGAGTGAGAGATGAGGCGCTTCACAAATTCTTAGGTGGTGTCAATCATTATTTATCAGTATTTAATCTTAACACTTTTCCCTCTGGTTTTTGTAGAGTTTTATTGCTTTTTCTTTTATCTTGAATCTTTACACTTGAAAATGAAAAAAAAAAAAAAATTCCAAACTTGCAAAACCTGTACTAAGAGTCGGTGGCTGCCCTTTGTTTTTATGCCATGGATGAACTTTCCCTGAAAGGGGATTTTTTTCCCCTCTTGCTTTTCCCCATTGTCACATCTGAAAGAGAACAGGTTAATTCTCTAAGGAAAACCCTGTCGTTTGTTATTGTGGTTGTTTCTGTTCTGTTAGAGATAAGGTTGGATGTATCCCGGGCTAAGCTCAAACTCCCGTGCAGCTGAAAACAACCTTGAGCCTGAGATCGTCCTGCCTCCAACTCCTGAGTGCTGGGATTGCAGGCTTGTGCCATCACGGCCGCTTAATGCTTTGCACTGCTAGGGAGTAAGTCTTGGGCCTTGTGGATGCTAAATTAGCAGTCNACCAACTGTGCTAGAAAACCAGAAAAACAATCCAGAAAACCATGTCCTCCCCACAATCAGATGTGTTCAGTCTCCTTTTCTTGTTGGAAAATGAACTCTAGAGGAGTGCTAGAGTCAGTACCCTTTAGTGGCACCCTCCTTGCCACCGCGGCCTCTCTATAATAATAGTCTGCTGGGTAAGTGCCAACACAGAAATTGTTATAAAGTCAGACCTATCCAAGTGTGTAAGGTAAGGTAAAAGTTCAAAGTGATCATGTAGATGACATTTAAAGAAAAAGAGGGCTGTGGTAGTTTATTTTGATTGTCCACTTGACAGACTCTAAAATCCCCCAAGAAATGAGCCCTGAACATGCTTTTAAGGGAGTCTCTAGATTGAGGTCATTGAGGTGGGAATATTCCCAGGGAAACTTGGAATTACCTTTGGAGTTCTTAAACTCATTAATAGAGTAACTTAAAAATGGACTCAGAAGGAATCAGGAAGACAGTTTTATTAGAGTTTAAGAGAAAAGCAACAGGGCAGGCAAGCTGTAATCTTGACAGCTGTCAGGAGAAGGGATATAGAGAAGAGGGAGAGAGCTCTGTCTTCAGGAAAGGGACAGGTCAGCGATGGCTGAGTCTGTACTGCCTCATAGAAGCACTGACAGGGCCTACACAGAGGGAGAGAATTCTGGGAAGACAATTGTCTCATTAGGGGATAATTCCTCAGGTAAATTAGATTCCCTGTGGGGTGGTCTCCTGACCAAGTTGGATAACTCTGTAACAGGAAGACCCACCTTGACGAGTGTGGCACGAGCTAGGGTTTTGGACCGAATTAAAAGGAGACAGTGAGCTGAGAGCCAACATTCATCTCCCTCTGCTCCCCAGCTGCCCAGCTGCCTCACATGCAAGCTGCCGTGATTTTCCCACCAGGAAACTATACTTCATACTAGGAGCCAGAAGAAAGCCTTCTTTCCCTAACCTGACTAGAAAGTCAGGTATTTTGTCCCATCAGTGACAACACAAGGGTCAGAGGGTGGAATATTGCATTTAAAATACTCAATTAAGAGCTCTGCTGACAAGATGTAGGCAGCGTCTTCCTCACTCCTATGTGACACTTTTACACATTCAATTCTCTACCAGCTGAGACTGAGCCAGAACAGTTGAAAATTAAGCAGTTCTCAGTGTTGACCACTGTGGGGCTTTCAAATTTTACTCTATTGAGGAAATGAAAACTCTCCAGCTGTGTTATAACAAACTAACCTTTTTCTTTATTACTGCTGGTTAAGTATACACGCTGGAACTCTTGGTGTTCTCACAGTCATCCTTATTAGCAGTATTTTAATACTGCTGCAGGTTGGATTACAAACACAGAGAGAGAGAGAATTCTGGTAACTTCCATTTGTGCAGTTGCCACAGTAGGGGACAGTGCCATGATGGTGACAGAGAAAGCTTACTTTTCCTGCCTGCTGTAGAAGAGCTGAGTCTTCCCTTAGAGGTATTGCTGATAGGAAGAATTTGTTACAGAGCAGCTTCTAACTTTGTAGTTTTAAACATTTCTCTGCTACTGTATCTTCTGGGGCAGAATGTTTCAACAGATACAAAATTGTGGTTCAGCCTCTAGCTCCGTCTCTTTCGGTCATAACAGATTCTATCATGTGACCTTAAATGTCCCTCCAAGGCCCATATGTTAAAGGTTTGGTCCCCATGTTGTGCTATTGAGAGGTGGAGAGCCTTTAGGAGATGGAACCTGGGGGGAAGTCTTGGGTCATTGGGGAAATGCCCTCAAAGGAGACTGCACAGCCTGACTTCTTCTCCTGGACTGGACGTTCTGAAGTCATGAGCCAAAATGTACCTTTACTCATCACAGGTTAGTTACCTCTGGTGTTCATCATGGTAAAGGAAGTGGACAAATTGAACAAGCAGCCAGCATAAAGGGTGCCAGGAGCTTTTCTGGAGTGCTTGAGCATATAACTTAACCGTAAATAAAAGATGGCCAACAGCCCTGGTATGGGCCACTCCTGAACAAAGTATATTTCCAGCTTAATCTCCACTGTGTCTCAGCCCATTCTCATTGTCAACCTTCTCCAAAGAAGACCCTTACAATTTTCCTACTCACCCCACCGAGAATGCTGCTGGCACAGCTGTGTGTGTGGCTGTCTATTTGCTGTGTATATCTGTGCTTTATGTGTAAGAAGAGTGCTTTTTGCTATCACAGTATCACCCCCAGTGAGAAAGCATGTCTTCCTAAATGTTCTCACCATTCCAATGTCACTCTCTCCGTGATGAAATATGACAGGATGAGCTGGGAAGAGAGAATGGGATGTGGACACCGGGACAGACTCCTCAGTAC
>LZPO01076420.1:8978-32758 GCA_001675575.1 Neotoma lepida
TAATGGAGTATTTTCTCTGAATTTGTCAAATGCTAATGGACTAGACTCTGTTAATGTATTAATCACTTGTATACACTGTATATAGTTATTGTACTTATTGTATATAGTTTTTTCTTATATTAATTATAACTTTAAAAAAATTTTATGAGACAAAGACTGGAAATGTGGTGGTATTTTATCTATGTCCCCCAATAAAATTTATCTGAGGATCAGAGGAACAAGGTCAGCCACTAGCCTTGCATAATTAGCACATGCCCTTAATCCTGTCACTTAGCAAGCAGGATCTGTCTGGATCCCTGTGAGTTCCAGGTGACACTAGGAACAGTCAAGCATGGAGACACACACTTTATTCCCAGCATCAACCATAGAATTCTGGAGGTCTATAGAGACAGGCAGGAAGTGACAGAGATGGGCGATAGGAGGAAGTGATGTAGCTAGGCTGAAAGAGCCAATGGGAGAGCAGAACGGAAGGGGATATAGATGTGGAGGTATAAGGAAGTCAGATAGTCTCGTTTTTGGAAGCAGCGGCGGTGATGTAAGGTGAGGCTGGTAGCTATTCCTAATTCCTCTGATCTCTGTCAGACTTTCACCCCTATCTCTGCCTAGGTGTTTTATTTAACAAGACCATTTAGAAAATCTGTCTTACAGAGAATAAATAGGAAAAGAAAAGAGAAGGGGAGGAGCCAGAAAAAGGAGAATGAGAGAGGACTCCAGGAGCCAGCCACCCAGACACACAACCAGCCTCAGAGTAAGAAAGAAAGGTAAAGGCCCAGAGGCAAAAGGTAATAGGATAATTATTTAAGTTAAAAAATAAGAAGCTAGCTAGAAACAANCTAAGCTAAGGCCACATATTCATAAGTAAGAACATGTTTCTGTTTATTAATTTGGAAGCTGGATGGTGGGTCCCCAAAGAACACAGCATGAAAAAATACAATTATTATATAACCAGGACACTGTGGAACAAAAGTAAAATGTTACTGCTGATTTTGCAAGCACATAGAGTCACCTTCACTGTGAATCTTGTAATTATAGAAGTTGCACAGTCTTGGTAAAAAGTGTTACAGACACTGCAATGGACATGCTAATTACATTTCCTAGTAGTCTAGAAATTTTATGAACACAATGTTTAAATATATTTCTTTTATTATAGAATTGTTACCTTAATTCCTTAAACAAAAAGAAAGGACAACTTCAAACTTAGAAGTAAACTCTTTCCAGTATAAATTCTACCAAGGATCTCTCTCCTTTTCTACTTTTATTTCTCTAGCAGTTAAGTATGTCACAGGAAGACTGAAGCATCATTCTGGCCTCAAAAGTGAGTACATTGTCAAGCTCTCCAGTGACCTGTCCATCCTTTAGTTTTCAAACGTGGCCTAGTGTCTGCAGTGAGGTTGTTGAATTAACAATTTTTTCTAAATATCTAGGGTCTTAGAGTTCAGTCAAGTCACTCAGTTTTTTTTTTTCTAAAATCTGAGAACTACTGTAAGAGTTCTATCTTACTCTTATCTCTCTGGGCACTCACAGCTTCTTCTTTCTCCATACCAACTGTAGTGCTAGTACACAGGATTTTACTGGCTGCTCTGAGAGCCATAACTAAGCCTCTGTGAAGGTTTATGCTCTTAGGATTTAGTATGGGAGGTTGATATATTTTCCTGTATCATCTCAATTCCTCTCAGTCTGGGAGACAGTGAGATGATGCTGTAGGGAAAGGTTCTTGCTATGAAATTGACAATCTGAATCCTATACCTGGAACTCAAAAGATAGAAGGAAAGAACAGATACCAGCAAGGTGTCCTTTGACTAAGACTACGGGATGTGCATTTGCACACACACAGAACACACACACATACACACACACACACACACACACACACGAAGCAAGAGAGAGAGATAAAATATTAATCTGCATTTCTGTCACATACTTTCTTGGATTTATTATAAAAGTGACCAATTGAATAATTTCTTAGATAAGCAATTCCTCTCATTCCTACTTGGACCCTTTTAAAGTCTTTGACCTGTATAAATTCATCAGATTTTAATATCCTCCAGTGCTCTTAAATATTCTTTTATATCCTTGCTGTTTGTGTATTTTCCTTTTCCTATATGGTTTATATGGCCTAATATTCAAGTTTACAGATATAAAATAGTTTACTGTCATATTTAGCCTACCTTTTAGAAGGACAAGAAGAGCAAGTCCTTAGGAGAGATCTACCTGTCCTCCCTTCCCATTAAGGAATCTGAGATTATTGACTTTTTCCTGGGTGCATCCCTAAAAGATGAGGTTCTAAAGATCATACCAGTGAAGAAAGAGACCAAGGCTAGCCACTGGACCAGGTTCAAGGCTTTTGTCACTACTGGGGACTACAATAGTAATGTTGGTCTTGGTGTTAAATGCTCTAAGGAGGGTAATGCATCTTGACCAAGCTTCCTATCATCCCTGTGTGGCGAGGCTTCTGGGGGAATAAGATTGGCAATCCCTATACTATTTCCTGTAAAGTGACAGCCATACCTCTGTGTTGGTGCATCTCCTCCTTGCCCCCAGAACTACTGGCATATTCTCTGCTCCTGTGGCCAAGAAGCTACTTGATGATGTCAGATACTGATGACTCCTACACATCAGCTAGGGCTGCACTGCCACCCTGGGTAAATTTACCAAGGCCACTTTGACACCATCTATAAGACTTATAGCTACTTAACCCCGACCTCTGTAAAGAGGCTGTGTTCTGTCTATTAGGAATTCACTGACCATCTTGTGACAACCCACCCCAGAGTCTCTATTCAGAGGATCCAGGCTCCAGCTGTGGATCATATAAGGATTTATACAAGAAAGATAAAATGAATTAAGTCTATTTAAAGGAAATAATTCTGCATTGGTCTGATTTTCTTTTTTCTTTCTTCCATTTTTTTTGCTTACAATATTAACAGACACCTTTAGACAAAATTAAAGAAAGCATTCAACAGTTTCTATAAGTCCTTTTATCTTCCAAGACAGATTTAAGAATGCTTAGTTTTGAGTAAAGGTTCAATGAGAATTTAAGAAAAGAGGTGATCAAATGTTTAGTGTTAATTTTAGACTATAGAAAATACTATATTTAGGAACATAAGGCAGACCCTTTTTCCAGATGACATGGTATGTTAGATTCTGACTAGTCTTACAACGTAGAAATGAATATTCTTAATTCTGAAATTGTGATTTTTTTCTCATTTGTTTATTTGTTCAAAATTTTTATGGTACACATATAAGTCTGAACTGTATGATATAAAAAATTAAAAATCATATTTTCTGTATTTAAAGTACCTATAGAAAATGGATTTAAAATGTCATAAAATGAATAACTATAATACTGTAGGAAACAGAGTTCCTAGAGAAAACTTTGGCATCTTCCACTTGCAAGATCTGCTATGTATGTTAAATGATATGTAGCTAGCTAATTTGAAGTCTTGTAATGACTAAAGTGTACTATATACATGGGGACTTTGAGAGCCTAGGTATGTGGCTTAGTTAGTAGTGATTGCCTAGCATGCATGAAGTTCTGGGTTTAGTGCCCAGCACTTTATGGTGACACACATCTATAAACTTAGTACTTCAATCAGTAAATTCAAGGTCAGCCTGGACTACATGAGAACTTCTTTCAAATAGATGAAAGAAATTATTAGAAGGTTATGTTGACCAGTAAGAAATCCATTTCATTGTGTAATGGACTGTAAAGCTAAAATATTTCAATCTGTGTTCAAGAGTAGCATCCAGAGAATATATATTAAATGTCAAATATTTATTTGAAAATGTAAATAAATATAAACAAGGAATACAAAAGAATACAATATATAAACCAAATATGTATGTGGAACATGTTCTGCAGGTTTTTTTTTGTTGTTTTGTTTTGTTTTACAGCATCCTACCAGATCATAGCTTAAAGAGGCAGGTGACTCCAAAGAGATTTCTCCAGAGAGCTATTATCATTATGCAAAGTTTTATAACCAGAGACATGGGAGTAGAATCTTTCCTTCCCATACTTCTAAGCATTGGAGATTGGTGGGACCAAGGAATCAGGATTTTTTTTTTTGTCCTCGTGTTAGAATTCACCTAATACTAGCTGAGATATAAACAGCCAGATTTTGGCTATTGACTACAGCTCAGAGATGCCTAAAAGCTCACTAGGCCAAAGGATACATGAATATTTCCTGAAAACTGAACTTGGGGCACATAGAAGAAAGAGCAATTGCATGAAGTCATAATAAAATTTTCCAAAGAACATCACAGAACTGTATTGACACTGCTACTTTGATGCTTATAATCGTTCTCCCAAAAGCTTAGCACACAGTCCCCTGCTTCTAAAAAGATCATTATTCCTGGGAAAACAATCATAGGATACTTCAGTCAATTAATACATAAAAAGGAATAGGAAATATTGACTGTACATACACACATTCTTATATAGAAAAACATGTATAGGCTGTGTACCTATATACAGTTAGAACATTAAAAAGCAGTTGTATTAATTGCAATTTAAAATATCTGACTGCACAATAAGGAACCCATGCCTGACACTGCTCAGGTGACCAAAAACTTGAGAATTGATAAGGGTACCTAGGGAAAAACCAAATAAAACTGTTCTGATAAAGCACACAGCAATACAATGACTCCTAGTGACATTCTGCTGCACTCATAGATCAGTGCCTTGCTCAGCCATCATCAGAGAAGCTTTCTCCTGCAGCAGATGGGAACAAACACAGAAACCCACAGCTGGACAATGTGAAGAGAGAACACTCAGTCCTTAATGGGATATCTCCATTAGATCCCATCAGTGCTCAGGGAACTTGGCAGAAAAGGAGGCAGAAAATTGTAAGAGCCAGGAGGGGATGGAAGATACCAGGAAACAAGGCCTTCTTGCTTTAATGTACATATGAACTCATAGGGACTGTGGCAGCATACACAAGGCCTGTATAGGTCTAAACCAGGTGGGATCCAAGTGCTAAGAAGGAAAGTACCCATCTCTATGCTAGAAGATATCTCAAATTGACAGTTATTTACAAAGGAAAATATTGTTTTCTCCTTTGGAGTCTCAATGAATATACATACCACACTCAAGAGCAAGTCTATGCCCAACAATAGATGGCCAACACAAAATACAATTTTGAGAATTTTTTTTTTTACTCAATTATACTTTGGGCATTTTTTTTTAACTTAAAATCTTTACTTATAATTATGGCTTCCGATTTTGTGTTTTTATGAGATTTGTGTGTGTGTGTGGTGTGTATGTGTTTGTGTGAGTGTATGTGTGTGTATGAATGTGGTGTGTGAGTGTGTGTGTGCATGAGTGGTGTGTATGTGTGTGTGAGTGTATGTGTGTGTGTGAATGTGGTGTGTGAGTGTGTGTGTGAGTGTGTGTGGTGTGTGTGTGAGTGTGTGTGTGTTTGTGTGCATGTGTGTGTGAGTGTGTACTTTCTTTGCATCTGTATGTGTTGTGTTTTTTCTTTGGCTTTTTCCCCTATGTTTGTTTGTTTTGTCCTATTATGGTTTTTCTGTTTTCTTTTCCTTTTTTTTGTGGTTGTTGATGATGTTTCCTAATGAGAGAAAAAAAGGGTGTGGATTTGAGTAGGTGAGGAGGTAGAGAGGATCTGGGATGGCTGGGAAACCATGATCAGAATATATTGCATGAAAAAAATATATTTTCACAAAAAATATTCAGCAATAAAACTCAATGTTAGACAAAATTTGATATCCCAGAATTGACACTATTAGCTGTGTCACACTGGTGAATTTTGTTATATTTCTGAACATTATTTTTTCTCTGATAAAATCAGAAAGAATATTTCATTAGTATTTAGCCATTGTATATAATGAGGGTTTGCAGAAAAACTATGTTTTCACTCAAACCTATAGTACTTTGATCACATTCACCTTTTCTACTCTCTCCAGCCTCCATTCAAATCACTCATTAGTCTTTTTCTTTTTCACAAGAAGTCATTCTTCTAATCTATCTCTCTTTCTCTCTCTTTCTTTCTCTCTTTCTCTCTCTCTGTCTCTCTCAGTCTCTGTCTCTGTCTCTGTCTCTGTCTCTCTGTCTCTCTCTCTCTCTCTCTCTCTCTCTCTCACACACACACACACACACACACACACACACACACACAAACACACAGGCCTATTCTCAGATCCACATGTGAAAGAAAATGTGATGTTTGTCTTTCTGAGTCTGGCTTATTTTGCTTACTATTGCAATCTCCAGTTATATCTATTTTCCTTCAGATAACTTAATTTTGTTCCTTGTGACTGAATAACATTTCACCGTATGTATATGCCATCATTTCTGGATCCACCTTCCATTCATAGATACTTAGACTGACTTCAGTATTTGGCTTTTGTGAACAGTGCCACAGTGAACACGCATGTACAGACATCTCTCTACTGTGTTGTGGTGGTGAGGGTTGTTTGTCAACTTGAGAAACCTTAGGACCCTAATGACTCACCTAAGAGTCTAATCTCTAGACCAACCTATGCAGGATTTTTTGGATAGGGTGAGAATCTGGTCATGCCTGTAAAGGATCATCTTGATTAGATTGATTGAGAACAGAAGAATGACCCTGACTTTACTGATATGAAGGACTGTCCCCTCAAAATGTGAATAAAAATAAACCTTCGCTTCCTTAAGTTGATTTGTTCAGAGCATCATAACACAGTAGCAGAAAAAATAATTGAAAAAGCAGACAAATAAAACAGATATAAATTGTTTTAACTTTTTGTGAATGTATGTTCAGGATGATGTAGTTAGATTGTATGTGAATTCTATTTTTCTATTTTGCAGAGATCTACTTCCTCGTGTCCATAGTGACTACAGTCACTTACTTTCCTAATAGTCATTCCTAGAATTCCCTTTCCCACTGTCCTGGTTAGTTTTCTGTCAATTTGGAACAAGTTAGAGTCATCTGGGAAAAGGAACCTCAATTGAGAAAAGACTTTCAGTAGATTGCAATTTTCAAGTATGTAAAACACTTTCTTGACTAATTTTAGATGTGGGAGGGCCAGCACATTGAAAAGGTTGTCCTAGGTTGTATAATAAGCAAACTGAGCAACCCAGGGATAGCACACTAATAAGCAGCATTCTTCCATGGTCGCTGCTTCAGTTTCTGTCTCCAGGTTCCATATGTTCATCACCTCTTCCCTCAATGATGAATTATAAACTATTCCCCCACGTTGCTTTTGGCCATGATGTTTATCAAAAAAAAAAAGTAAAATAAGACAACCACTATTATGGCTGGCGTTTGTTATTTTTTCTTTCTAAAAGTATTTTATTAGTATATATTAGGTATACACAATAATGGGTTTCATTATGACATGTACAGACAACATGTACATAATGTATAAATTTTTATCATATTCATTTCCATTATCTATGCTTATCCACTTCTTACATCCATTAATTCCTTTACTCTTCCCAATGAACCTCTTTTCTCCTCTCTTTTTTTTAATGACCCAATGAATTACTTTATGGTTGTTTATAGGAGTGTGAGTGCAAGTTGTTTATAGTACCATGTGCACCTTACATCTTGGCTATGCCATTTAAGAAAATGTCTCTCCTTTCCCCATCAGTGGTTATGTGGCCAATGTTGACACTAGTACTCTTCTATGAGTATGAACATAGCTATTTCTTAGACATTTGTTAGCCTCATCACATTTATATAGCAAAACAGCAGTACCACCTTCATTACTATGACCTCTTTTCAACTGGCCTCGTATTACCAGAAGTGAATTTCCTCCTTTGGAGTAAGCATCAAATCTAGTCAGAATCCAGGTGGTTACTACCATACCAGATTTGCCACTATCACAAAAGTGGGTACATTTTTTCTAGCTGGTCACCATTATTGCACACAGAACCCATAGATGAGTATCTATTAGCAACAATTCTGCCCTAGTACTATGCTTGAANCCTCTTGGCACAAAGAGAGCCATCAAACATGGAGGAAGCTCTTAGCACAGTTCCTGATTGACTTTTCTATGTCTTGTGAGCAGGATATCAGCAATATGATGCTAAGAACTAGTTCTGATAGGCAATCATGAGCAGTGGCATTTATACACACACACACACACACACATACACACACACACACACACACACACACACACACACACACACACACACAGTGGGCCTGAGAGGCTTTCCTGGAATACAACTCATAGGAAGTATCTCACACATGGCATGAGAGTTTCATTTAGTGATCTATGCCCTCTGGAAGCATCTTTATCTACTAAGAGGTAATCACTATTCAATTTTTTTAAAACACATGTATAAATTGAGCAAGGAGATGCTATAGANGAGGTAGTTCAGTAGAGTGAGGACCAAAGTTAATGATTTTGTTTTCTCAATGATACCCATTCTCACTGGAATAAGATGGAATCTAAATGTTGTTTATATTTGCATTTCATTGATAGCTAAGGATACTGAACACTCTCCTGTAGGTCCTCAATATTTTTACTTTATCTTTTGGGAAATATCTGTTCATCTTATTAACTAATTTATTGATCGGATGACTGGATTGCTCGATTGTGGGGAATTTTATTTTTTGAGATCTCCATGTAGTCTAGATATTAATCCCATGTAAAATGTGTTGCTGGTAGAGATTGTTCTCCCATACTTTAGCCTGTCCCTTCATGAGACAATATTGCTCTTTGGCAGCCATCATTTTTACCATCATTTCCTATGTTACTAAAGTCCTTTACAGGATGTCCTCGACTGTGCCCATATATCATGAAGTGAAGTCATTTCCTTAAGCTTGTAGTTTTAGAGTTTTTTCGGGTCATATATTAATGTTTTTTCTTTCCTTTTCAATTGACGTTTGTAAAAGGGCAGATATTGGGACTTAGTTTCATTGTTCAGCCTGAAAATGCCCAGTCTCTGCAGTCCTGTTTGTTAAACAAACTGTAAAGTTCTATTTGCAGAGACTGTTCTCCAGTGTGTTTTGCCTCCTGTGTGGAAAATTAGGTTGGTGTAGCTATAGGGTTTTATTTTGGGATCTTTATTTTTATTCTATTGGTGTACATGGTGTAATGTGACAGAAGTTTTCCTGGGGAAATGTAACACACATGTCTACTCACCCCAGATAGGAGGCCACAACAAACCAAAGTATGGATACCACACAGTCCAACTTGGTGAACCAATGAGCTTTATTGGGGTTAATTACAAGAATACGGGTGAGGGGTTACTTGAAGGGGCATAAATGATACAAAGACAGTTGCACTACCAAAGCCCACTCCAGGATGGGTGACATCTGGGAACCTGGAANTGCATAGGCTGTAGGCAGCTCAACATGCTGGAGAGTGTCCTTTCCAGGTGTCTCAGCTGATCTAAACCTCTTCCAGGCAGCTTCAGTGGTTTCTGCTTCTTCCAGGCAGCTGGTCTGGACTCAAGAGTTCTTTGCAGCTTGGCTTCTTAATCTGAGAGGGACTTTCAGCTTTTATTGTTTACTCTAGCAGGGAGGGGATCTGGTGAATCTGGTCAGTTTCAGGGACTTCCTGAAGCTATTTTGAATTGTTTACCTCCCGGTTTATGGAGAGTCCCTGTAGGATCGAATGTTTCAATCTCAGAGGAAATTGTTACACATGATTGTTGGCACAATTAAATGATACCCAAACTCAAGAACTGTTACACTTTAGGGAATGAACTCTAAAAAGCCAGTTTGTGTACCTGGGACAAGTCCCGGTCTCCATTGCTAGAGACCCACAAACACATCAAGCCATGCAACTTTCACCTACATTCACAGGACCTAGTTCGGTTCCATGCAAGCTTCCGAGTGGTCAGTCCAGAGTCCATGTGCTCCCACTAGCTTGGGTCAGCTATCTCTGTAGTTTTTCCCATTATGATTCACCCTTGCTTTTATAATCCTTCCTCTCTTCAACTTAACTCCAGAATCTTGGCCAAGTGCTTGGCTGTGGGTCTCTGCATACTCAGCCTTGATGCAAATGGGAGGGGCTAGGTCCAGTCCCAAGTTGGTATGCCAGCCTGTGTTGACTACCCAAAGGAGGCCTTACCCTCTATGAGGGGGGGGTGGGTGTGGGATGGGGATAGGTTGCAGGGGGAATGGGAGAAGGAGAGGGAGGCCGATCAGGGGTTGGTATGTAAATGGAAAGAAAAAAATTTAAATTAAAAAAACTTACATTTAATAAACTCTGAAAATAATCATGACTAACATATAGTATGTTTTCAGTGGATGACATTGTTATTTTTTACTTCTCTTGGAGTGAAAGAAAAATGAAACAAACAAAATTATTTTATAATTGTTATTATCTCCAAACCCACTTTCGACCCAAGACTTTCTTACCTTGTGTTTGTATGCTACTTGTTACTGTGTGTCCTGTGTCATACCAGTGTGGTCTTATATTATGGCAATAACCAGCAAATTTCAGATATAAATTTTATTAATTTTCTCTTTTATTGAAAATAGTTTTTTTCCTCATACAATGTATCCTAAGTACAATTTCCTCTCCTTCTACTCCTCCTTGTTCCTCCCAATCTCCTTTCCCCTCCAGATCCACTTCCTTTCTGTCTCTCATTAGAAAAGAACAGGATTCTAAGAGATTAAAAAAAAAACACAGCAAAATATAATAAGATAAAACAAAACCATCACATCAAAGTGGGACAAGACAAACCAGCAGAAGGAAAAGAGTCTAAGAGAAGGCACAAGAATCAGAGACCAACTGGTTCACACATGCAGGAATCCCACAAAAACACTAAACTGAAAGCCATAAGATATACACAGAGTATCTAGTGCAGATCTGGGTTGTCCCTGTACATGTTACCTTAGTCTCTGTGAGTTCTTTTTTGTTTTAATTAAGAAATTTTTTTATTTACTTTACATACCAACTACAGATCCCCCTCTTTTCCCTCCTCCCACCTCCCAGCCTTCTCCTCCAACACCCCCCCATTTCCTCCTCCAACAAGGTAAGGCCTCCCATGAGGAGTCAGAAGAGCCTGGTACATTCAGCTGAGGCAGGTCCAAGCCCCTCCCCCTGCATCAAGGCTGTGCAAGGTGTCCCACCATAGGTAGTAAGCTCCAAAAAGCCAGCTCATGCACCAGGGATGAATCCTAAGCCTACTGCCAGGGGTCCTCTTAAGCAGATCAAGCTACACAACTGTCTAGCTTATGCAGAGGGCCTAATCCAGTCCCATAGAGGCTCCACAGCTGTTGGTCTAAAGTTTATGAGTTCCCATTAATTTGGTTTGGTTGTCTCTGTAGGTTTCCCCATCATGATCTTGGTGCCCCTTGCTCATAGAATCCCTCTCTCTCTCTTGAACTGCACTCCTGGAGCTCGGCCTTGTGCTTGGTTGTGGATCTCTACATCTGCTTCCATCAGCTCTGTTGATTCAGAGGGCCTTGTTTCCATCAGCTCTGTTGATTCAGAGGGCCTTGTTCTTTTGCGGTCCTCCAACCTCTTTGGCTCTTACACTCTTTCTGGCTTCTCCTCTACAGGGTTCCCTGAAATCTGAGGGGAGGGAACTAATGGAAAAATTCCATAATTCCATTTAGAGCCCATTGTTCCATGGCCTCCCCTCCACCAGGAGTGTCTGAGTGTGGATATCTGTATTTGTTCCTATTCTGCTGCAGGAAGAAGTTTCTCTGATGGTTGAATAAGGCACTTATCTGTTTACCTGGATTGTTCAGCTGGTGTGTTCTTAGGGAATGCCTGCTGGTGGTGGAGACTGGGATACTGGAATGAGTTGGGGGAAGGAAGGTTGCTGGGAAAGATTTTGTGATCTGTTAGGGATCGGGAAAGAAAGGAAAGGGAAATTGAAGCAGGTGTTCTGCAACAGCCTTGTGGAGGAGACTGGGGGATTAGATTTGGAGGAGCAGAAGAGAGGTGAAGATCTGCAGCCTACTTACTTCCCTGGCTCAAATTTTAACTTTTTTTTTAACATTTCTTCTACTTTTACATTTTTTTGAAAAATATTTTTCCATTTTTTTCATCAATAATAAATAAGTAAGCCTGTGCTAAAACAAATAAACGGAGTGAACAATATTAAATTTTATTTCATTCAGCTAATATTTTGTGCAAAATGCACCAAACAAAAAGCAGCACACAGAATGTGGTAAGAACAAAGTGTGATCCTAGGACTTGAATGCACCCTGTAAAGATCCTATGGGTAAAGCTGGCCAGTATAGGACTATTAAGATTATAGACTTCAGGATGTGATAACGTTACTAAGGCAGTGCCTTCAAGGATGTAATTGACCCTTATAAAAGTGCTTGGGAGAACCAGTTAACTCTTTCACTCTTCTACCTTATTAGTACATAGGAAAGAGGTCCTCATTACACATTAATCCTGCTGGAAACTCGATTTTGACACTACTAACTTCTAAAACTATGATAAATAAATGCTCATAGTTTATAAATTACCTAGTTTCACTTGATAGTTTCATTTGATAACAAAACAAGTAGATCTAAAGAATGCATATTTAGGGAAAGCAATAAAATACTATAAGCATTGCAGTATAAAACTTCTATTTTAATTAAGTTATTTGTTTGCTAACACATTTTGTGCTGAGAGTCTAACTACGAGAAAAATGAGTCAGCATTTTCTCAGGTATGGAACTTTGAAAGCGTGGTTTTAGCTAAAGTAGCACCATTAAATAAACAGAAAACTATTGACTATAGTAGGCCATTGTCCATTGACTACATCTGATAGACCTGCTGATAACTCCTGAGATATCCATGCAGAACTTCAGGAAGTCTCCACTTTCCAAGATTTCAAATGTGCAGCACTTGGTAAAAAAAAGAAAAAATAATCATCAATCAATCATTTCTTTTCTCTCACAGCAATGGAAAAATTGCATGCAGAATTTTAGGAACTCATTGAAAACATATTCTTCAAATGCTGTATATTTGTAGAATGCAAGAATTGTCCAGGGCATGAGGTCACTAATGCAGAAAAGTAGACTTAAATTCTATTCCTTGTATTAAATACTTAGTACTGATTTATGCAATGTTTTTCTCCAAGTAGTCTCATTTTCCTCATCTGTACAAATCCAGTGATATAGACTTAGCTAAACTCTTTTTTTTTTTGGTTTTTCGAGGCAGGGTTCTCTGTATAGCTTTGGCGCCTTTCCTGGAACTCATTCAGTAGCCCAGGCTGGCCTTGAACTCATGAGATCCACCTGCCTCTGCCTCCCGAGTGCTGGGATTAAAGGCGTGCGCCACCACTGCCCGGCTTAGCTGAACTCTTAAATGAAATGAATTCCATTGTGAATGAAAGGGTCAAACATGAGAGCTGACAAATTCTCCCCCTCAGTTAAAAAAAGAGATTTTACAAATCAGTGGTCTATCCAATAAAAATAGCAACTGATACTGCAACAGACTTTTAGGCTTGTTGTATTAGGTCTTTAAAATCTTCTTACAGTCAAATACGAAAGGTGTGTGTGATGCCTGGCACATTATTGTGACACTGTGAAGTAGGAATGGAAAAGGCATTTTTAAAAATGACTTTTCCATCTTGAACTTACTTTAATTTAGTTATCGTTCTTCCACACTAGATATATGGTCTTGGGAAAGGTTTTTCTAATACTGTCTCCCAATTTCTTCAACTATAAAATGAACATCCCCTTTCAACAGAATTGCTGTTTGAATTAAATAATGGAGTGCTTAGAAAAAGCAACTTGGTAAAAAAGTTTCATAAATAGAAGTGAATGTATCAGAAGGAGTGCTATGCTCTTTTAACACAATCAATGCTTGATCAAAACAATAACTTTCCTCAAATGTTCTTTCACACATATACCTCATTTTATCCATACAACTTCAAAAGGTGCCCTATGGGAACCATCTTTTATTTTATAGATGAGAAATCTGACCTTTTGAGACCTGCTTACTTCAAGGTACATGGCACAGAACTAGAGAATTGACTGAAGAGCCAGGTGTACCAGTTCTCCACTTTGGTTTTTTGTTTTTTGTTTTTTGTTTTTTTTATTTCATCACATTGATTCAAACTTTAGAATTGCTAGCTTATGTCCTCCGGCTCACTTATGGACTTGAAGGATAAAATGTCTGTGTGTTAGAAAAGAAAAAGAGACACCACCTGAGTTTTTTAGCTATCTTCCAACTTGCTTTCATGTGGTGCTGAAAATAAGTCTCATTAATAGATTTAAGAAAATGAATTGAGAAACTAACTGTATATAGTATNGTCTTCTTCCCAATAAAAGTAATGGCATTTAATGGTTGAAGCATGATTTTCAGATTGCAGCCAGTGTTTTTACAAGGAAAACAAGAATAGGGCTGTATTTTTCCACTGCAGGTGAATTTGATATTCAAAAGCATGAGAAGACTAATGGCTGTGATTAGAGGGAAGCAGAAAGTGTGGAGGATGTGTGAACTTCCCCACACAGACATTTAGCTAGATCATTTAAGCTTGCATGTCTGTTACTTTATTTTATTTAAAACAAAATTGGCTCTATTTCTGGAAATCCATGACTTAAGTAGGTACTTCTGTCTCCACCTGAACTAATATCTCTATATTCTTAAGATAAATTATCAGCATAGGACAAACACAGGGCATTCATTTATGATCTTGATGTGCTGTATAATTGCTAACAGTTTGATACTTAGAGATGCCCCCATATTAATAACGATAAGTTATTTTGTGGCATTATTTGCTTGTATTTGATTTAGCATTTATTTTCAAAATGTGCTCCATTAACAAGTCTAATGTGAAAAGGAATATTTTGGGGTCATCGACACTTCAGTGATGCTGGTCTAAACTCTCCATGTATCTAATCATGATTGAAAATGAGTCTCCAATCAATTTTATTGGTAATTAATGTAGTTATAAATCATTGGTTTTGTTTGTTTGTTTGTTTCTTTTTGTTTCATTGTTTTTCGACTCTGGCACATCATAGGCTTTCATAATGGAAACTTGATCATTTTTCTCCTTACATTCTCATTTCTTGTGCTGTGAAAATAAATTTGAATTAATATCCAATTCTTATGTGTATCAAGCAATCCGTAGTTGACACATTAAAAGTCCCACTTTCCAGAAAATCTGTCAGTCTCAGGCAAACTGTACTAACTAGTCATTCTCTTACTGTGCTTTATGCCCATTACATACACAAACTTGGCATTTAAAAATCTAATTATCACTGTGCTGTTGCTATTACTTATTTTTATTGTTATTGTTATTATTATTATTAAGACAAAATCCCAGGTATCCTAGGCTTGAAGTCACTATACATTTGAAGACAATCTTGAATTCCTGAGCTTCCTGCTTCCTTTCCCCAAACACTAGCATTACAGGTGTATACCAACACACAAGGTTTCAGAGCCTCATATATTTCAGGAAAACAATCTACCAACTGAATTCCAACCTCAGTTCCACTGCAGTGCTTTAAAATGGGTCCACAGAGATTCTCACGCATCACCATTGTATTAGTTGCTTCAATAAAAACCTATGACCAAAAGTAACTCATGGAAGAAGTAGTTTACATTGACATATGGTTCCAGTGGGGAAGAGTCCATCATGGTGGTGAAGCAGGGCAGCAGTATCATCAGGTCTGGTGGCAGAAGCACTAAACTGGGAGACAGAACTGAAACTGGAGCCAGGCTGTAAATCACCCTAAGGCCACCCCCAGAGACATACTTCTTCCATCAACAACTCCTCTATCTTCCATCTACAACATCACCATTTGAAAACTAAATGTTCAAATACTATGGGGGATATTAAGTTCAAACAACCACACGCCCCAAAGAAGAATTAGTCTATTCTCCTCGGATGAGGACTAGACTTAGCAACTTGCTGCACAAGTAGGAAGTTGAATTACAGGTCCAGTGATGCTCTCTGTACCGTGACACATGTCTTCAGAGCCCTTCTTCCATACTGCACAGACCATACAGAAGTAAGGGTACACTTAAAGCTTCTTCTCCTCCTATATGTGTCCACAATAGCACAGATTCCAAAGATGTAACTATGGAAAACTCAATCCTAACTCCAGCCCCTGACTTTACTAAAATAAGAGGAAAAAATTGAGCAAGAGATATCTAGCAGAGCACACATAACTTCCAATATGAGAAAGACACTGTCCCTTTATGTCACTGGTTATATTACACAGCATCATTAGCTGGAGCAATGCAAAAATGCCATCCATTCTTCTACATTGAGGAGATATTACCCAAAGTCAGCATGCTTGTGAAGAACACTAAACTAATCTTAGGGTGCTTATTGAAAGGTAACCATTTTATTAACTGAAAAGTAGAAATAATAAAACCTTAATAGAAGAATGGTAATATAACAATATTTGTTTAAGGCCAATTATCCTTTTATGTGTATATTTGTGTCATACTTATATCATGTAAGGTTCTGGAAGCATGTACTATATAAAAACAAATATAATTATAAAATATATTTTCCAGAGCCTCAAGGCATTGTCTTGTTTTTTATTTTCATTACACAAAAAGATTTATATTAAACAATTATGTGAGAGATAAAGAAAACAACAGGGAGAAACAGGGTGGCAGAAAGTAGAATAGAAGGAGAAAGGGATGTAAAGAAGCAGAAATCTTATATAGTAAATATTCAAGGAAATTTTGAAAAATGTGTGCATGAAGTATGAGTANAATTGTTACTGTAGAAATAGATCTTAGAGATTTGAGATGCTGAATGGCATATAAGTTAGACAGACAAGCATTCATTTACTTTTAGCATTTTTGGTTTCTGTCATTAATGCAAGCCATCAATATCTCCCTGTTTTCTCTACCACTGCCAAATCTTTAGTTTTTCTTAGTACCCTATCATCTATTTGGATACATGCCTGGTTACTTACAGAACAAATCTGGCTTACTGTAATGTTTATATTCTCTTCTGGTCTCCATTTTTTCCTCCAGTTTTGTCTATATATGTGCCTTGGACAAATTCCCCAGTAAGGAATTCTGATTAGTTCAATTAGTATGCACAATACATATTTGTGCATAACCTTCATATTAGTCAACCTCATACACTACCACTAACATGTCTAGAGAGTCTGCCCTTGGGTCAAGAGCCCACATGTTCTAATCATCTCTAGAAATGTCATTCACAACAAGGGAGTTGGCTACTCAATATTTCTTCCTCAATTGTCAGCTCTTATTTATTAAAAGATTTTCTGTTTATTTTACATACCAAGCACAGAACCCTCTCTCCTCCCTCCTCCCTCCCTCTAGCCTTCCCCCTCAATCTACGCCCCCATTTCCACCTCCTCCAAAGCAAGGTCTCCCATGGAGAGTCCCCAGAGCCTGGTATATTCAGTTGAGGCAGGTCCAAGACCCTCCTCCCTGTGCCAAGGCTGCACCCGGTGTCCCACCATAGCCACTGGGCTCCAAAAAACAAGCTCATGCACCAGGGATAGATCCTGATTCCATTGTCTGGGGGCCCCCTAAACAGTTCGGGCTAAACCACTGTCTCGAGTATCCAGAGGGCCAAGTCCATTACCATGGAGGCTTCGCTGCTATTGGTCCGCAGTTCATGCGTTTCCACTAGTTTGGCTGGCCGTCTCAGTACATTTTCCCATCATGATCTCCATGTCCCTTGCTAATATAATCTTTCCTCTCTCACAACAACTGGACTCCTGGAGCTCAGCCTGGTGCCTGGCTGTGGATCTCTGCATCTGCTTCCATCTGTCTGTGGATGAGGGCTCATAAGGGCTCCTCAGCATTGATCGACAGTTCATGCATCTCCACTAGTTCGACTGGCCATCTTTGTGTACCTTCCCATCATGATCTCATTGTCTCTTGCTTATAGAAGCCCCCCTCTCTTCTATCAATTGGACTCCTGGAGCTCGACCTGGTGCCTTGCTGTGGATCTCCTCATCTGCCTCCATGGGTCTCTGGATGAGGGCTCTATGATAACAGAATATTCATAATGTGAATACTCACTGGAATATGCCAGTTCAGGCTCCATCTCAATTATTTCCATTAGTCTAAGGTGAAGTCATCTTTGTAGATTCCTGAGAGTCTTGTACAGCCACTTTGGAAAGCAATATGGTGGTTTCTCAGAAAACTGGGAATCAATCTTCCTCAAGACCCAACTATACCACTCTTGGGCATATACCCAAGGGAATGATCATTCATACCACAAGGACACATGTTCAATTATGTTCATAGCAGCATTATTTGTAATAGCCAGAACCTGGAAACAACCTAGATGCCCCTCAACTGAAGAATGGATTAAGAAAATGTGGTACATAGACACAATGGAGTGCTACTCAGCAGAGAAAAACAATGACATCATGAAATTTTCAGGCAAATGGATGGAACTAGAAAATATCATCCTGAATGAGGTAACCCAGACCCAGAAGGACAAACATGGTATATACTCACTCATAAGTGGATACTAGATGTAAAGCAAAGGATAACCAGACTGCAACCCACAGCTCCACAGAGGACCCTAGGAAGGACTCATAGATTGCCCAGCAAGGGAGAACTGGATGAGGTCAGCTCTTATTTAGAGGCATATGCAGGAGGGGCCATAGAAATGGCAGTCCTTGGTCCAATTTATACAATATATGAAAATGTAATAACCACCTTCCTAGGTTGTATTTATTTTTCTAAATAATAACTTGAGCACCATTACTACACAATTTAATTTAAATTTCATTTAAAATTGTCTAATAAAAGTTTCCTTTGTTCTAACATGATTTGTTTCTAATCTGCTTTGCTCATGGATCTGAGAGCCAGCTCTTCCAATCTCTCATCATGGAAAGTCTCAGTTTTAACTCCCCTTAAAATATAGTTCTTAACAGTATCTCCAGCTTTATTTACATAATCCATCTTCATGAATTCATGCCTTCTTCATGTAAAATGCTTGAAATTTACTAATGATGTGTCTTTGTATAGTGTTTTCTTTTAAAATAGCCAATTCCTCCTCTACTTACTGTTAATTAAGGGGCTCAGGGAAGATGATATCAAATGCTATGAAAATATCTTGGATTATCACCTTCAAAATAATCTTCACTACTCTGAAATGCATATGGATGAATGATTGCTTAAGAGCTAACTACATTGCTACAACTATATGGCATATTCTTTCAGTCACCTAGGTTGTAAGCTTCTTGAAGATAGTAGTTATTTTAAAAATTATATTATTTGTTCTCTTTTTTCTTTTATCAGGACATTCAAAACATTCCTATGATGTGGCAAATATAATTTTCCAAATAAATGTATAATTTGCCATGTTCTTGGGATGGCACAATAATAAACACATAATATTTGGAGGCCTGGGATATAACTCATTGGTAGAACATTTAGCTAGCATTTCTAAAACTCAAGATTCAAACTCCAGTAACACACAAAATAAGCATTCAATCAAACAAAAAACCAACACAGCTCTTTAAACATTAAACATGATTGAGCATCATCAAATTTATTCACATGATTAAAAGAGGAGTTTGGAGAGTTGATAGATGAGAGTGCATTACCTTGAAATGTAGAGGTTTAGTTATGCAAATAAACAAGTTATTCTTTCATTCATTCTCCTGTTCATTTGTATTTTGTTCATTATATATTTTAGAAAAATATATTACTAAAAGTTGTGTATATTTATATTTATGAAAACTTTACTAATTGAACCAAATTAATAATCATTGGACACAGCTAAATAATAGCATCTTTATTTTTAGTTGATGAAATAATTTTCATTTGAACTTAAGAATATCTACTTCAGACAAAAATGATATTTTTTTAGCAGTGATTGAATTATGGGTTACCATTGTCTTCTTACCTGTGCTCTTTCATGATCTAGAAGAATTTTCCTGAATCACATATATTATCTCACAAACATATAATCCCATTTGATTGTTATCTGTTCCCTTTAACATGCTTCATTACCAAAAAAGACAGTAAATAATTTTTATAAAATTTCTAAATGAATATGCATCCTAATTATTGAAATATGGAAGATCGAAATTTATGTCATGAGCACATGATTTTCTGTCTTGCCAAGGTTTATTGCAATGTTGCTTGTCACTTTAGGCTTTACCTCTTTACTCTTTTATTGCTTTACAGTATCTGAATTTTGTTTGGGGATTTATTTTTATATTGATTATTTTAAGTTCTCATATTTTTTCCACCTCTTTCTGCTCACAGTTTTATTTTACCCTTCAGCAGTCTGCCTGTAAGTTTCTCCTTGCCAGTTTTAATAGTCCATAATTTCCAATGGAAAGTCTGCTGCCAGCATCCTCTTTTCTCCAATGTTAACGGCTGCTCTTGAGAACCTGCCCTGCCCTCCCTCATCTAATTTGAGTCGATGAGGGGGCAGACAAAACAGATGGTTGGCACAGGACGGAATGATTCACTGTTAGAAATCATGGGGAAACATCTTTGAAATTGGTGAGGGAGAGGGAAGCCTGACATTTGACAGAGCCATGTAAAAATTGCAATGCCCAGACGAAGTTCAGTTTAATTTTGACTGTTATATTCCAGATGTCCTGATCATATGATTACAATTTTAAGATTATATCAAAACTATACCTTTTCCCAAATGCACTGTAATCATTTCGGCAAATCGAGTTTATCATTGTTTTTCAATATCAGGACTAGTTTCAAAGTCATGCCATCATTGACCTTATTCCTCTGCACTATTCATGACTTCTTCAGTTCCCCTTCTGCTCCTAGTCCTTGAAGCTTACTGTTTTCCCATGACCTTTCTCATGCCACCTGATAGAATCTTCACTAATTATGGCTGTAAAATAACTTAAAATGGCTGCATTAGTCACTAAACAAAGTGTATGTCTAAAGGTAAAATTTATATTACATTTGAATTCTAGTAATACTGGTTTACCATGAAATTGTAGATTGAAAAATATCACAAATCTAAAATATTATTGACATATACAGAGAATTATATAACAATGGCATGTAGAAGAATCAAATTGAAATACTTTATACTGAGNTTTTTCTCTCTCTCTCTTTTTTTAATCCAAAGTTTTCTTAATTGTTATACATTTGATTTTTCAAACAAAATAGGAAAAAACACATAAATACCATCATGGTGAGTTGAACCTACAAAACATTTTCTTTTCCTCTTTGAAGGTAAAATAATTCCAAGTCTGAATATTTGCTCATAAAATAGAATTAATAATACATACTACAAAGCTTTGTGGTCAAATAAAGGGCTATGTTATGTAAGCAGATATACAATAGACTATGATGTTAAAATTATTTGGGGTGGGCATTAAGGAAATATTTTAATTGGAATGTACTTTAAGAATAACTGTCTATCTGTGATTTGTCTTTTTATAACAAAGTACCCAAGGTTGGTACTTTGTAAGAAAAGGGTTTGTCTCACAGCTCTTGAGTTCCAAAAACATGATGGCATCATTGAGTCCTGGGAAGAAACTCATGGTATAAAACAAAGGAAAGGTCCATGTGCACTAAATACTTTAGAGGTGTATTCCTAACAACCAATGAAAAGCTACATCAAAACAGACTATGAGGGGGTCAGATTGTTCAGCAATAAAAAGTGCATATTTTTTTTCTTGCAGAGGGCCCCAATTCAGTTGCCAGTGCTCACATGAGTCATCTCACAACCACCTCTAACTCCACCTCCAAGTGACCTGATGACTCTTCTGGTCTGCACTGTGTACAGGACTCCTCCCCATATTCCACACAGACATACATACAGATAATACCAAAAAGTACAAATTAAAAACTAGACTAAAATCAGATGATAAGGGAAAAGGCATACCACTCTGCTTTATCTGTGGTATAGCTTACCCAAAGATAAACTTAACTGACAGTTTTATTTATTTACTACTAATAAAACATAGGAGAAGGCTAAATTTTCCTGTATTTATCAGCAGAGTTACCATGTCTGTTTCTAAAAATGTATGTTTATGTTGGTGTTCACATGTGGAGAGTACATATTTTTGAAACTTATAGAAACAAATAGGGACTTTTCTTCTAGTAAAATCATAATTAGAAAGAAATAGAAAAATGTTGAAGAAATAATGCAAGTTGTTAATTTTTGGATAGCCAATAAGTGGAACATTTCCACAGAGTGTTAAACAGATTCAATGTGAGATAGTGTCTGTGCAATTTGCCTCCTAACATTTTGGAATTTATCATATATTTCTAAACAGTAGAAATCCATAAGGAACTTAGGAGATAGGGTTAAAGTTTTCATTAAATTTATTGCATAACCAGCTAAAATTGAGTCCACAAAAGTCTTCATTGTTTACATTGTGGACACTATTCTATTAAGCAATGTTTCATTTTTACATTTTTATATATTTTGTAGATTATAAAATTTTGAAACACACTATTAATTCTTAGGTTATACTAAAGTCATTGGAACCAATTTTAGTCAGGAAATCTTGTAAAGTTAACTTCTTAGTTTCCAAATGATACACACTACCTATTTATCTCCTTAAATACATCAAATGTACATAGTGCCAAGGAAACTTAAAACTTCTATGATTAAATATTCTATGATAAATTTAGACAAACTTCAAAATTAGGCTATCTCAGTAGTAGATATGAGATATTTGAATAAAATATCCTCTAATGTTAGTTATTTACTTACCTATAACACCAAATCAGAAGTGGGTCATAAAATGTCTCCTCCATGATATTTGAAAGCTAACTACTCTTCAGTGTATTGTATGCTACGTGCTGAATACAAAAGACACAAAGAAAACAGAAAAGGATGGGAAGCATTCCCTATAGAAGTAGAAAAGAATGACACTGTCTGGTTTAGTCTTTTAGACACTCAAAGAGTACTTCAACTTGCTTACAATGTCAAACGTCAAACAGCAAATTGAAAGGGTAAATTTCAAACTGTATAAATGTGATCTGGACAAACAAAATTTCTTTTTATTAGGAGATAGAATTGTGTACTTTAAAATTTAAAAGAGAACATATATTCTTTGAGAATTTCATTATATACACATGTCTTTTATATATCTATGACTCTCTCTCTCTCTATATATATATATATATGTATATATATCTTCTCTTTTCCCTTCCATATCTAACTGCATAACAAAACAAATCTGCCTGGGAAATTCATATATTCTTCTTTTTTAAAAGAATATAATAATCCACTAAGTCCGATTAATGCTACCCATATGTTCATGGATGTGAAGCCATCTACTAGAGCATAAGCTACTTTAAAGTGACCATCTCCCAAAATATAATGTCAGTTTGCCAATATGTTCTCAGTTAGGAATAAAGTCTCCTGAATTTCTCCTCTATTCCTCATAGAATTATGGTTAGCTTGCTCTTGTGGTGGTCTTGTGCAGGTAAACACAGAGAGCATAAATTCATAATTGTAATAGCCGTGTAATGTCCAGAAGATAGCATTTCACCTCACCCNATTCCATTCTCTGGCTCTTGCATTCTTTCTGTTTCCTCCTGCCTACAAGCTCCCCTTGAAATGAAGTTTATAAAGATATTCTATTTCAGGCTGAACTCTTATCAGTAGCTTTTTTATTCCTCAGCCTTTTGACAATATAAATCACTGTCTTCACTTCTATCCACATCAAAAATAAGCTTCTCTAACCAATATTGAGAGTATCCCCATCTGAGTGTAAACAATTATTCAAAAGGCAGTTTGAACAAATGATGCTGGCATAATTGGATGTCAACATGTAGAAGATTTGCAAATAGATCCATATCTGTCACCATGTACAAAACTCAAGTCCAAGTGGATCAAAGACTTCAACATAAATCCAGTTACACTGAACCTGATAGAAGAGAAAGTAGGAAGTACTCTTGAATGCATTGGCACAGGAGACCACTGCCTAAATGTAACACCAGTAGCACAGGCACTGAGAGCAA
>LZPO01076420.1:46370-57218 GCA_001675575.1 Neotoma lepida
GTCTTCTGGCTTTCAGATGCAATCCTTGGCATGCATATTCCTATTTCCTCCCACATATCTACACACATATCCAAGTACATATTTAATATACACACAAATGACACACCACAATTGAACTTATTTGACACTAGTGATGTTTCAACATATGCAAAGCATCAAATGTAATACAACATATAAATAGAAACAATGTCAGTCACTGAATTATCTCATTTGATGCAGAAAAGGACTTTGATGAATATTAATACCCCTTCGTATTAAAAATAATAAAACTAAGCATAGCAAAATCATACCTATAACTAATTTGAATGCGATACATAACAAAACTATGCTGACATTATACTGAACAGGGAAAAATTAATGACTTTCCTTTAGAAATCAAAAATGTAGTTATCTATTCTCACCATCTTGCTTAATATACTACTTAAGTCTTAGCCAGAACAGAAAATAGAAATAAAAAGAATACAAATAGAATAGGAAAAANTCAATTTTTTTATATATGTTCTGAACTTACATTTCAAAGGAGCTAAGAACTCAAGAAAAGAACTCTAAGACTAGATAAAAATTTGCAGTAAAGTATCCAGAAACAAAAATCAACATACAAGATAATCAACAGCTTTTTTTATGCTACAATAAATGTGAAAAACAAGATATACTCAAGAGAACAATATTATTCACCAGAATATGAAAAGTAGTTACCAAGAAATAATCATAGCTAAAGAGGTAAAACGTCTCTAACATAAAAACCATGAACCAAAGAAAGCCAAGAGATACTAAAAGATAAGTACACTTATCATGGTCATGAATTTATATCAGAATTATACTGCAGATATGGACATATCCATAATAACTGTATCAAAAAATTAAAAACCTAAAATTTCTACAAAATGAGTATGGTATTTCTATAAAAACAGACACAATAGGAGCAAGATGTCTTAGTGCTGTACCTGAGAAAGGTACCTGCTGCCTTTCTCAAAGATCTGAATTTGATTCCTGGGTCCCACATAGTTGGAGGAGAGAATTGACTTCCTCAAGTTTTCCCTGACATTCACATACATCATAGGGGCATACACACACAACACACACACACACACACACACACACACACACACACACACACACACACACACACTATATATATATATATATATATATATATCAATAAATAAACATATCAAATATGATTTTAGTAAATATAAAAAGAAATCTAGACACACAAGGCAATAGGCCAGAATAGAGACCCCAGATATAAATGGACACATCTATAGCCACGAGTCTCCATAAATGCAGTAAAATCATGGACAGTAGACTTCTTTCTAAAGTAAAAATGTTGAAAGTACTGGATACATGCATGTAAAAGACTAACTCTCTCCACTATCCACTTTAGGAAGTCTGTTGTCCTTGTTCAGATATTTAGGTAGTCAAGTAGGTGAGACTTTATGGGGTAACTTCTGACACTACTAGGAGAAAAATTTCACAGCATTTTCCCTATTTCTCTGGCACTTATAATCTTTCTGCTCAACCTTCTGAAATACTCCATGAGCCTTAGGTGCTGGAGTTGTAGAGATATCCATTGGGACTGAGTTCCACAATGTTGCATTTTAATTCATTGTGGTTTTCTGTAAAGGTGTCCATCTCTTTCAAAGAGAAGTTTCTTTGAAGAAGGGTGAGAATTAGACTTATTGGTGGATATAAGGACAAATATTTATGAGGAAAGTCTACAAGGTGTCAACCATATACGGTGAACTACAGAAAGAACTCCAGGCAACTAAAACTGTTCAACACCCATAGTTACCCGGGAAAAGTATATCAAAACAACTCTGAGATTCCATCTTACATCTTTCAGAATTGCTAAGATCAAAAACACAAGTGACAGTTCATGCTGGAGAGGATGTAGAGCAAATAGAACACTCCTCTGTTGCTGGTGGGAGTACAATCTTGTAAAGCTATTATAGAAATCAATATAGTAGTTTCTCACAAAATTGGAAATCAATCTACCCCAAGACCATACTGAAAGGATGTTCAATCATACAACAAGGAAACTTGCTCAACTATGTTCATAACAGCTTTATTTTTAATAGCCACTTGGAAACAAACTAGATATCCCTCAACTAAGGAATGGATAAAGAAAATGTGGTCCATTTACACAGTGGAGTATTAGCTCCTAAACCTCANGTGCTAAAAACAAGGACACCAGGAAAATTGCAGGAAAATGGCAACCCAGACTGAAAAAGCCAAACATGATATGTGCTCACTTATAAATAGATAGTAGCTGTAAGGTAAAGGATAACCATGCTATAATCCACAGACCCAGAAAGGGTAGGTATCAAGNAAGACTCAAGGGAGGGATGCTTGGATCTCCCTNGGAAAGGGAAATAGAAGAGATTTTGTGGTGGACTGGGGTCAGGTGGGAATGGAACCATGAGAGATCAGGTTTGAAGGGATGGAGGGGGAGAATACTGAAGGACATCACTGGAAAGGGAATCTACAAGGAAAACCTCAGCTAATACTCCAAGCAATAGTGGATATGTAGGCTAAACTGGCCATCTCCTGTGATACCAACCCAGACATGGAACCTTTGACATACAGTTTGTCCTGTCTACAGGATGTGATGCAGTAAGGGTGGCACAGAGTGCTGTGGGATAATGCTCTTACACACGGTAAAGATTTGTCACTCAATTTGGTTTAATAAGACACTGATTGATCAGTAGCCAGGCAGGAAGAATAGTCCAGGAGACCAGACCAGGAGAATTCTGGGAAGAAGAAGGGTGGAGTCAGTAGTCACTAGCCAGCTGCAGAGGAAGCAAGATGAGATTGCTGCACTGAGAAGAGATACCAAGTCACGTGGTTAAACATAGATAAACTTGTGGGTTAATTTAAGTGTCAGAGCTAGTTAGTAATAATCCTGAGCTATGAGCCAAGCATGTATAAGTAATGTTAANCCTTAGAGTCAATTATTTGCCAGGTATTTGGGAGTTGCTGGCCAGACACAGAAACTTTTGCCTACATGTGGCACCCAAACATTTGGAAAGAATTTATACATAAAACCCGAGAAAGCTTATAAAAAATGGATTCTAAACACACTAAAGAACAGAGTCAAGATAGCTTCTTGGTAGCAGCTTTCTCATGGNTAGGCTGTGTTTGCTGGTGGCAAGTAGAGGCACAGCTCCTTTAAAAGATAGTTTCCTGACTCAATGTTAGCAGCATGACTCTCTTNAGAGGACCTACTGCCAACCACTTAAATGGAGTTTATGAGGAGTTGGGGGCAATACACACAACTCCCAACAGTACCTCCATTGTGTAGCTAGACTCTCAGGAAGCCAAGGAATGAGGTGGAGCCAGCAGTTTTAATCCTAGCCATGCCTGTTTAACAGATTAAATGCTCGTGTAGTCAGTAAAAGATAGAGATATGCAGTAAAAAAAACCAGCAACAAAAAAACAACAGTGTATATATATGGAGGCATGGGAGAGAAAATTATACAGTCATAAGAAAGAAATATATAATTGTAAAATAATAAAGTCCTTAAAAAGGGAGTAAAGTGATATTAAAATAAAGGCCAGGTAAAGATGTAAAACACACAAAGAGACTAGATACTGTATGTTATTGTGTTGCCTTTGAATTGTTTGACTGCTGAGGAAGGAGCAACAGCTGCTAAGANACATTTGATTATAAATGTTGCTGAATTAATCCAACCTATATATTTTAAAAATGCCTTGACTTCAAATTTAAGTCAAAAGACATGTTACTTTGGAGAAGAGTTTATGCTTTTATTTCCACTGGAAATGAGAGGCTGTGGATTCATTCTGTGTTAAGAAAAATCAGATTTGATGGAGGAACACCCCCCTGAAAAATCTCCAATGGGAATAGATGTCCCAGATGATCCATCATTTCAGAGCATCTTTGTAGAAGTTTCCTCTGAGTTCTGCATCCAGAATAGCTTCAAGGCTGCTGGCTGAGATGATTCAGCCTCACAGACTACTCCAGTCAGGATTTTACATTAATTCTACATTTTTCAGAATCCCCCAAAGATTACCAGCACCTCCAATCAGCAAGAAGTAGTCTAGAGAACTGTGCCCACATTCCCTAAAATAAATTATGAAAATTTGTCATCATTTAGCAGGTTGGTTACAAGTTATTATGGATGATGGTCAGGAAAAAAGCTAAACAAAGGAGATCAGATTCAGGGATCTTGTTCTGAAAAGAAAAGAAGGTATATAGAAATGATAAGAAAAAAGGGTAGATTATTATATCTACTTTAACCCAAAAATCAACTATTAATCTTACATATTTTACAATAGTATGAATTTTTGGTTTATTGATACAAATTTAAAGTTAATTTTATTATATTGTATATATATTTCTACTCTTGTTTAGGGTATTATGTTTATGCAGCTCATTTAAAGATGTAATATATAATTAAGAAAAACAACTTAATAGTCATCTTAATAGTCAAACTTATAGTCATATTAGTTAGGTTTCCTAGGTATAGAGAGATATATTTCAGATAGGTATTCTTCAAACACTTCAAAGACCTACTGAATATTACATTTAAAATGTTTTAATAACAACATTTTCATGACAATGAGATACATCTGCTCCTGGCAGCACCAATCTACTTTAGAGAAGATGATGGACATGAAAGAAACTCTATACGGAGTTTGTTATTTTATGGCAAAATATAGCAATGTAGACAAAGAAAGTGCCTTTTCCTTGACTNCTGACAGTATGCTATCCAAATTGGAAAAGCAAGACACAAAAGAAAGTGACTGACAAATCTTGCCAAGATAAGGCAGGACAGTCCTTCAAAAATCTTACTCCACAGAAAAAGTCTGTCAGATATTCTATGCCAGTAGGCTGAAGATAGATGCCCCAACTTTGCAGAGGAATCTTGGGTGACTGCCCAGGCAGCCAGCTGTTTCTGTCATTTCTCACAATTTTTGTAAGTCGTTTGCTTGCACTTCCTCCTTACTCAGGTAATATTATTTCCTTCTTGGGTCTCTGATGGAGTTGAAGACTCTAAAGCTATAGTTATAGTTTTCTCTGTTACCATATTCAGAAAAGAAATGTACTAAGGAAATNTAAAGTATATAAGATTGAAAGACATAAAAAGATAGTTTTGGTAATGCAAGTTAGAATAGAAAGTGAATTAGGTATAATTTTTTGGACTTACCAAGACAGGGTAGATATGGAGTATTTTCTCTGAATTTGTCAATTGTTAATGGTCTAGACATTGTTGATATGTTTATTGCCTGTACATATTGTATATAATTGTTTTACTTATTGTATATAGTTTTTCTTATATTAGTTACAATGTTCTTTTTTATTTTAGACAAAAAGGGAAAATGTAGTAATATTTTGTTTGGCTTTAACAAATAAAGCTTGCCTTGACATCAGAGTGTGGAGCTAACCACTAGAGGCCAGGCAGTGGTGGCATACACCTTCAATCCCAGCACTTGAGATCTCATGCCTTTAATCTCAGCACTTGGGAGGAAGAAACAGGAAGTGATATGGCTGGGCAGAGAACAGAAGTGATAAAGGCAGGGTAGACACAGGAGGTTGGTCCTTTCAGTCCAAGGATTGCTAGAGGTAAGAAATCTTTCTAGTGGCTGGTTGCTCTGCGTAGAAGAGTAGAAGCCCCTAAGTGGGTCTTCAAGGCAGCTGCCTAGTGTGGCACCAGCCATAGAAGGGGTCCAGGAAAAGCTCCCCATCCACTGGGAGAAAAGATGCCAAAGAGCCAGGCATCTGCACAGGGAAACATTAGAAAGCAGATAACTCCTGTGGCATTTGGAGCCCCAATGCCTATAGAGTTTACTGAAGAGAGGCCAAAAGAGAAAGAGCCTGAAGAAAAGGAAAACGTAGCCATTGAGGTAATGACTCTTGCCATGTGCAGCTCTGGCCAGTAGAGATTGTGGGAAAGACCAACCAATGATGATTCCAGCCTCAGACATATGCAGGGAGACTGAGCCCACCCCTGACATTGTCAGGAGTGCCAGTTCACAAAGGCTGCATGACCCAAAGACCTAGGATAGAACCAAGCACAACTGGAGAAAAAAATGTCAATGTAATGATGCCTAAGACTATTCTGCTATACTTATAGATTGGTGCCTAGCCCAATTATCATCAGAAAGTTTTCATCCAACAACTTATGGAAACAGGCACAGATACTCACAGCCAAAATTAGGCTAAGATCAGGCAACCTTGCTGAGGAGAGGGAGGAGGGACTGTAGGAGCCAGGATGGTCTAGGACATCACAAGAAAACCTACAGAATCAACTAACCTGGGCTCATAGGGGCTCACAGGGNNTGAACAAATAACCAGGGAGCCTGCATAAAACTGACTTAGACCCTCTCCTTATATGTGACAGTTGCATAGCTTGGTCTTCTTGTGCAACTCCTAACAGTGGAAGCAGGGGCTGTCTTTGACTCTTTTGCTGGCTTTTGAGACCCTATTCCTTATATTTGGCTGCCTTCCCAGCCTAACATAAAGGGAGGTGCTTAGTCTTACTGAAACATGATATGCCATGTTTTGTTGATATCCATGGGAGTCCTACCCTTTTCTGAATAGAAATGGAGGAGGAGATGCTGGGAAGGAGTGGGTAGGTTTGGGAAAAAGACTGGGAGGAGGGAAGGGTGGGGAAACTGGTCTGGATGTAAAATAATAAATAAATTTAAGAAAAAAAAGAAAGAAATGCTGAGAACAGAAATAGTCTTTCCCAGGGAAGAGCACACCAGTTGGTTATTCACTCACAATGGCCACTCTTGAAAACATATACATCCAAGTAATATTATACAGATTGAGCAGCTTGTATTTAGGAAAATGCACATATACATCATATATGCATGTAACAACAATTAATAAAAAAGTTTATAAATAAAAAGAAAGCAAGGAGAAGTACATGAGAGCATATCAAGTAAAAAAGGCAAGGAAGAAGTCATAATCTCAAAAGTAAAATATATAATATTATCCACTATAAAGTATAATCTCAAAAGTAAAAATTAATAAAAAGAACAAAGCTAGATATACAACACTCATCTTATAGAAAATCAACNTAAAATGTATCAAAGGCTTTAATGTCATCCCTAAATTTTGAAATTACTATAGGAGAATATATGGGAAATACTTGAATATAAAATTATAGGCAACTGATTTAAGAAGTTGGACCCTAATATCTCTGGAAATAGAATTGACAGATAAGATCAAAATATTTCAACATAAAACAGGAAACATATACCAGATGAAAGAGATATCTTAAAGAATGCAAAAAACTGCCAGCTACAGCACATGCCTTTAATCCCTGCATTTGGGAGATAGAGAGGGAGATCTCTGTGAGTTCATGTGGTGATATATTGTATACCCTAAAAAATTTGCCTGAAGATCAGAGAACAGAACAAGCCACTAGATTAAACATAGATACCAGGCTGTTGTGGCACACACCTTTAATCCTAGCACTTGGGAAGCAGAGAGTCATCTGGATCTCTGTGACTTCAAAGCCACCCTGGACTACATGAGACTGATTCAGTCTAGGAGATAAACAGAGCCAGGCAGTGGTGACACACACCTTTAACCCCAGTATTTGGGAGTCACATGCCTTTAATCCCAGCACTTGAGATCTCATGCCTTTGCTACCAAGTATTTGGGAAGCACACATGCCATTACTCCCAGCTCTAGGAAGGAAGTGATATGTCTAGGTGGAGAAAGGTATGTAAGTTATAAAGAGACAGGAACTAAAGTCCTTTTTGGCTGGACCCCTTTTGGCTGAGGACTCAGAGACATTCAGTCAGAGGATTTGTGGAGTTGTCCAGGTGAGAAGCAACTGTGGCTTGTTCCTTTTTCTCTCTGATCTTTCAACATTACCCCAATATCTGGCTCCAGGTTTTTATCATAAGACCTTTTAAGATTCATGCCACATCTGGTGTCCAATGTTTGGGGCACAAACCCATGAAAAAGACAGTTGCCAGAGCTAAAAGCAGCAAGAGTCCCTAACCTGCCAGCTAAGTTTTTGTTGCAGCCTCTCTGCAGCAAACTCCATAATCTTTTTGGCTCTAAAAACCACAGGAGTTAGCTGCTTTTGCACATTCCTCTGTGAAGACAGCTTATTCCACAGGCATAGGCCCAGGCCCAGGCCTAGGCTCAGGACCAGACCCAGGCTTAGGTTCAGGACCAGACCCAGGCTTGTGCCCAGGCTCAGGCTCAGCCCCAAGTGCAAGCCTAAACTCAGGCTCAGGCTCCAAACATTCTAGAATTAGCTGCTTTTGCACATTCCCCTATGTTGAGGGCTTCTTTCCTCTCCTGGTGGGTTTTGGCTTTCCTTGGGCCCTCTCCTATGACTGCTGCCACATCGTCATCTGAATCGTCATTGTCAGCAGATTTGGTGAATCAATTGGGATTTCTTAAAGGGAGGAATTAGTTAAAAGAAAGTGTTTTTCCCACTTTAAAAAATGGGAAATATTTTTACAATGGAAGAAGTTTGGTCTCTAATTGATAATACAATTGACAGTGTAAAAGTGGATCAATTAAATGAAAGGGTAGTTAATGTTAATGGGATTTATGTAATGTTAATTATAAATATTGTTTGATCATTTCTATTTTATCATTTAAAAAGTTGGATAATATAAGTGCCAAGATAAAAGTTTTAGAAAAACTTGTTNAAACAGATCATAGAGATGTTCAGATCCAGACAGAAGTATTTAAAGGAGAACCAATCTCAACATTGCATTATAAAGTTACAATGAAACAGTCTAAAGCTTTCAAACAGCCAACCTAAATTTACTCAGTAACCTTACAGGAACTACCAAACGATAGATATCTCAAGACTGTGTGGGAGCTGATTGGACTCCTGTGCAAATGTTAGATTTTAGGAGATTCAAAGAAGCAATAGTCTCATATGGCATCCACTCATCATTTATAAAGCAGATGTTAAACTCATGGTCAACTTGTATTAGAATTATCCCTCAAGACTGGAGAGATTTGGTTACAACAATCTTAGAGGCTGGTCCCCAATTACAATGGAGGACCTCCTGGAAGGATGAGGCTAAGACCATTGAACAATGAAGTAGGGCTAGAGGTATGGAAATTTCCCAAGATCAACTTCTTAGAGAAAGCAATTATGCTGATATACTAACAAAATCTTCATATGATGACCACANCCTAGCTTTATGCTGCATGGCAATGTTGAATGCTTGAGACATAAATGAAGAAGTAGGAAAGAAAATTGAGTCATGTATTAAAGTTATACAGGGCCCATAAGAAACCTTCACTGATTTCATACAAAGATTGACTTCTGCTGTAAATAGCATGATACTAAATTCAGAAGCTAGACAAATAATAATTGAATCTCTGACTTTTGAAAATGCTAGTCCACAATGCAAAAGGGTAATTAGGCCACTAAAGACAAGATCAGCACCCTTTGAGGAATGGATCTGAGATATAATCAGTATTGAATCTCATGATCATGATAATGCTTGGCTAGAAGTGATTTCCAGAGGTTTGAAGAAAAATAGTAATGCCAAATGTTTCAATTGCAGCAAACAAGATCACCTAAAAAGGGACTGTAAACAATGCTTTTAAAGGAATTCCTAAAAACAATGTTTTTAAATGAATAATCCCAATAGAATGCCCTTCCCTTCTGGATTATGCAGAAGGTGTGGCAAAGGCAGACATTAGACTAAAGAATATAGATCAACAAAGGACAGACAAGGTAATCCTTTGCCTTTGTTGTTGGGAAACGTCCTGAGGGGTCTCTCAAAGGCCCCCATGTCAAATTCTTTTCACTCCTTCCCAGAACAATTAAAGAACCTAATGCCTATTGTAAGATATCATACTGCTATAGATGATAGAACAGCTATAGGAGAGAGAACNAAAAAATCAGGAGAAACTATAAATCAAAATTAATAAACATTAGAAAGGGAACCTCTGCAAAGTTAGGGTTGGGGAAGAAATTTTTTTCTTTCAGGAAAATGAAGGCATCCAGCTAAGGAATCTAAAGACCACTGGACAAATGAGACATCTGAAGAAAAAGGAGAAATCATCCAGAAAACTTGTCCCAAGAAAAAGATTTTCTGCAGTGAACCATGACCACACCTAAAAATGACCTTTGAAGTCTCCAAAAAAGATGATAGGACCCCACAATGATGAGTCCACATGGATTATGATAACTCCACTAAGCTGAAAAACACCACCTAAAGATCAGCTTTGGACCACAAATTGCTCAGGACAATTTTGAGGTGGCTAGCTGGGGTGATTCAGCCTCACAGACTACTCTAGCCAGGGTTTGAGATAAGCCCTGCACTTTCCCATTATGCAGAGAAGAGACTGGACAACAAATGATACAGTTATCTCTCTCAGGACTTGACAATTAACCCAAAATTTTTCTTTTCAGNATTCCCTAAAGATGCCATTGTCCCCAGACAGAAAGAAGTAGTTTTAAGAACATGACACCCACATTCCCAAGAGGTGGGGTGGGTGATTTTTTATCTTTCAGTGGGTTATGGATCATTGTCATTGTTTAGAGTAGTTGGTTACAAGTTGTTATGGGTAATGGTCAGGAAAAAAAGCTAAACAAATGAGATTAGATTCAGGGTTCTTGTTTGAAAAAAAAGAAAAATAAAAAAGAGGATATAAATATGATAAGATAAAAGGTAGATTATTGAATCTACTCTGAAAAAAAATTATATAGAAATGATAGGCTAAAGGGGTAGATTATTGAATCTAATCTGAAAAGAAAAAGGGGAGAATATAGATATGATAAGATAAAAAGGTAGATAAATGAATCTGCTTTTAAAAAGCAACTATTAGTTTTAAATATTTTCTATTGGATTGGATTTTTGTATATTATATACAAATTTGAGATT
>LZPO01076421.1:8105-18569 GCA_001675575.1 Neotoma lepida
AGGCTCCAGGTGCGCTTTGTTTTCTTGCTAGACTTTCTAGCTCTTTTATTTAGTGAAACACAGAGGAATCAACAGGCCAACTGCAATGAAGAGCAGACTCAGCAATCAGCAATCGTGAGACATTGAGCTTATCATTTGCATTCTATTACACAGTTAGTGGATGAAGGTAGAGAGTGTGTGATAAGGCACATTTTTGTTAGACTTTCTCTTCTTGTACCAGATGCATGATTGCCTCCTGGTAAGGAAATTGGTTTTTCATGCTTAAATACTTTCCAAGCGATGCTCTTTCCTTATGCCAACTCTAGTTTCTATCTCTTTATTGTTTTGGGGTTTTTATTTTTTTTCTGTACACCGGAGGGCCTCACATATTCTCTATTTTGCTCTGACTTCATTGTATCTGGACAGATGTCAGTGTATTTATTTTTGGGTTGTATCTTCTTTACAGATCTTTTCTTACTTCTAATATTTATTTACTTATAAATATTTTATAGCAAAAACGTTCTCAGATATCCAATGTTCAGCTACAGCACTTAGTAACCAAGTACAAACACATGTGCTTCAGGACAATGCTTATATATTAGAAAAAACAAAATTTTAGTATGTTATCAAATTACACACTTCTAAGCTCCTTTAGTTTAGTGGTAGTAGCAAAAGGAGCATGTGCTGTGATCTTTCTTGATTACGTTTGTTCAGATGAGTTGCTATCACAATCCAATGTGTAATATCAAATTGCTTTACCCTCTGAGATTTCTGTCTAATCAGCTCCATTCACAAAAATGTAGAGAGNGTGAAATGTTTTATATGAGCCCAAGGCATTAAGAAGAAGGTGTTCTGAGTTCTGTGAGAGTGCAGAAATCTTATGGCATGTTCTTGAAAGTGAGTTTAGCAGTTAATCCTGAGGAAGATGGATGTGTTGCTTTGGCTGTTCCTGCTGCTTGCAGTAGTTTTGCCCATTCCCTGCTGCCCAGTATGGACGCAAATCCTAAAGAGCTCATGCAGTTCTCAGTGCTTTTCCATAGAAAGTGTTTATAACTACCCTTGCTCACCATGGGCTCTCTCTCCTCTTAGTACCTCTAGTGCTTATAGTCATCATAGATAACTAACGATGTAGGATGTGTCTTCATACCCACCAAAGCTCCTCATGTTATCACTCCTTAAAATATGATCTGATACTGAATTCTTTATTCATTTTAAGACGAACATCAGATCAGTAAATCTGGAGTGAGGCCAGATTGAAAAGCTCATCTTTAAGCAACAAATATGTCTGAACAGATTCTCTCTCTACCTCAGCCACCCAAATTAGTTACTCGTTTCCAGCATTTGTGAGAAAGCTTAATGAATTCCCCCCAAGTGCCTGCCTTGAGGGGATTTCTACCAGAGTCCAGAATAGATGCTACAAGCGGCTAAGGATTCTAATCTGAGGGGTATTCAATGAATCTAAGCACACTGAGTTCTTTAGTCCATTCAGTGTATTCTTCTCAGTCAATTCTATCTGCACAGTTTCTTTTCTGTTCTCGTACTTAGCTCCTCTCAGTCCCTCCTGCTCTCAGTCTCTTCTGCTGTTCTCTCATGTCTATCCAGTTCTTTCCAACTCTGTCCTCATCTTTGTTCTTCTCCATCAATTCTCTTCCTGCTTTGAGGGAACCAGTATATATAAGCAGTAATTCTTTGGCAAAGCAGTTCAAGGCTTGAAGTTTCAGGATCGCAGAGAGAGGTGACAAGGTTCCACACATAGCTCAGTAATTGACAGCTAGATTAACAACCTAAAAGAGGAGAGTGACTAAAGGAGAGTTCTCTGTTAGGGTCAACTAAAGGCTAAGACCAATTAGGGAATATATGTGCTCAAACTAGAAGTGGCTCAGTAGAATGTTAGGTGTCAATAAGTCACAAGAAAGTAAACTGTCCTTGGCGCTGCTTTTCCTGCTCATCCCGGCTGCAGCTGCTTTCTGGTAGGGAGGGGGACATATGCTAGGTGGCTAAACAACCTGTTAGAGCATGTAGCATTTGGTTAGTAAAAGCACTTTCACTCAGAATAATTGCTGAGGAGAAAATCTAGGAATGGCACCTGGCTAAGGAGGAATTAAAACTTAATTGCACAAGAAAGAAGCTTGGCACCTATGGCCTGCCTGGCCTTGTAGGCAATCTCCTTGGGCCAGTGGGCCTTCTGAACTCTAGTTGTCACTGCTGTATACTCTCATGGACTTTTGCTACTAGCAGTTCTCAATAAAAGCTTGTAAGAAAAGCATTTCTAAAAGGACTGTCACTTTTCCTCCTCGACTTCAGAAACCATACAGTCTTGCATGTTAATGGTACCATGGAAAGTGTTGCAAAGACTAAAAAGCCATCCATATCTAAGGTGACCATATACTTTACCATCATACTGGAACAGATTTGAGGGTGACAGAGGAGCTATTAGAGTTATGCTAACGTGATAGGAACCAAGGGACTGTCCAAGTACTTATCACCTATACCTCTGCATCGGGGTCTAACAAGCTACTGTTCATCTATTGGCTTAAAACTCTCACGTTGGCTGAAATGCACATGCCAACAAGTCTGTGTACACTGGGACCATGGAAGCATCTATTTCATATTCNTTTAATCTTCTGGTGACATCTGTCTTCCTTGGCTTATGCTTGTGTCATTCCAGTNTCTGCCTGTCTGTCATGCTNCCCCACCTCCTTCTCTTCTCTACCAGGCCACTCATGATAGTATGTGCGATCCACTCAGCNAATACAGAGAGATCTCTCTGTCTCAAACCCTTAATTCAATAACATCTGTCAATACCCCTTTTCTTTAAACAAGGTGATATGTACAATTTAGAGGTCAGGGCCCTATGTCTTTGGAAGACTAGTCTACCTTCCACTCTCTCTTCACTGAAAGTAGTTATAGTATCCCTAAGAGTNAAAGTACAGACTTTTAGAAACCATATCTGGAAGCAAGNGTGTTTTAATGATTCATGAATTNATGAATGACACTGCATAATGCAAGAAAGAGGAATCACTCAAGCTTGAGAAAATCTTACCTTTACAAAAAAGGTCAAATTTAGGAAGGCAGGAAGTGTGGTTTGGAAAGGTATTGCATGAGCCTGGGTTGCAGGAGGGATGAGAAGAGAAGCCTTTCAAACACCATCCACACAGAGAGCAGCAGGGAGACTTAGAAAGTCAGCCTGGCTTTGGCCTGTTTTTTTCTTAAGCCGAGAGGCCACACGCACTGACTCTGCTCTCCAGCTCTTTCCATCTTCATTCAGACCATCTTTCAGTCTCCATGACTTATCGTTTCTTTCTTCTTCTGACCATTTTCTNTTACTCTGCTTCTGTGTTCCTTCCACATCTCTCTTCCCCTGTGTTCCCAGGATGACCTCGGTGTCCTTGTACTTCTGTNCTTATTATATTGTTTTGCAGCTTCTGTGAGGTGCAAGCTCATTGAAATCAAGGGCTATGCTATGTATATCTCCTTGTCTCTGTAAACAGGCATGAGGCATAATTTCCAGGCCATGTACAGTCAATGGTGTACAGTGTGNGAAGACTCTGAGGCNCTTCCGCAGGTCTGCAGCAATGGTAGTGGTGGTGGTGGGGTGGCTGACTTTCCCTCTTTCTCAGTTGATCTTGTCTCCTTCACTTCTCTTCCCGTTATATCTCCTNACACAAATGAATGTGGAACTCCTTCAGTACCATCTGGACCATTCTAATCACTTCACCCTTAGTTCATTTAGAAGCAAATACTGAGCACCATTAGAAAGCTATATATAATGTACTCTTTCTGAAGCTGTTTAGAGGTGATGTAAATGATTTTCCCATGAGTTTCAGGTCATAGTCACTAGCTTTCTATAACCTGCCCATTGCGTCCTGTTCTACCTTTAAGCAGAAAGGAAATAAGTGACTGGCTACTTTTTCTTTATGTTCTATGAATGGTATTAGNTTCTTGTTCCTGTAATTAAAAGTGACTTAAATAGAGGAAATCGAGTATCTGCCACTTAATAAGCAAGGTGATGTTCATAAGCGGCTTTGTCACCATCCAGCTCTAGCTGCAACCCCAGCAGCTTTCCATTAAAGCAGGGGATTAACCATTAGTGCATCACAGTGGAAGGAACGAGAAGAACAGCTCCTTGGGTCCCAACAACAAATTACTTCTGAATCAAACCCCTGATTAATAGCTCCAGAGTTGCCTCTCTGCTTTGCATAATTAAGTTTCATGGAGTGTTACAATTAACAGCCTCGCCATCACCCAGGTAGAAACAGCTACCATTTATTTGGCCAGCAGCATCAGGAAGTGCTAGGTGGTGAATAAGAAGCATTTATGAGGGGATTAGGTACATTATGTGTCATAAATTGAGTAAGGCTATAATTACCTCCCAATAAAAGGCAACAAACACGATGATCCCATGGTACTACCCAAGTTCCCTCTCTTTCTTTCTCTGGGTCTAAGAACCCCTTCCCTAGTCAAGCAGAGGCTGTGGCACCAAGACACCTGCAGACTTTTGTGAACATTGACAGCCTCNGCTTTGTGATGTGTCAGAGCCTTTCTGAACCCTTGGTGCATAGTGTGTTTTATAGCATTTATTACAGCAGCATTTGTTATCACACAAGTCGTCAGACATGTGATGCAGATGTCAGGTAAGCCTCAGACTCCTGGAATTTCCTGGGAAGAAAGCCAAGATGTCATTAGAATTACCAGGATACAACAAAACTCCAAGTGCTTCGCTGGAGATGAACAGGCCAGGCGTTAACTATTCATCACTTCTGAGGAGTTAAGATGTAACCAGAAGATGTTCCTCTTAGAGGATTTCCCTACAGGGTCACATTTCTATGACACAGCTACTCCTCTGACCAGTATCATTTCTGTCCAGTCACATAAACCAAGATGAGGCATGGTAGGGCTGAAACTGTTCAGCTCAAACGTTCTTGCGTGACGGAAGTTAAAGGATCAGCAGAAGAGCTTCCATGTGTGGGACATTTCTCTGTGCCCTCCTTTGCATGGATCTATTTATTTTACTGAAGAATTTGCCCTGACTATCTGGTTACTTTTCTCTCTTTTCACTTCTTTCTTTTTCTGTCTCCTCTGTCTTGATTTGTTCACTTCTTCTGCCCTTTCCTTGCTCTCCTTTATATATTGCTTCTTAGATCTTCTTATGTTGTGTCTGAGATTTGAGAGAGAGAGAGAGAGAGAGAGAGAGAGAGAGAGAGAGAGNGATGAATACAAAAGAACTCAGGTCCAGATCTCCCATTCTTCAAGAGTGTGATTTGGGTTAGCTGGGTAATAATGTTGATTAGCAGCAAAAATTAAGCCCCTGGATTTTTTTCTTAAAAAACAAAAACAAACATTGTTGAAAAAGAAGAATGCATTCAGGGAGAGGGCTAATGTCCTGTCCGTGCACAGGACAATGGTTCTGTGGAATCTGAGAAGACAAGGCTCCCTAGAGTCACTTGGAAAGCATATAGAGAAAGAAACAAATTCCACTTGTTTCTGATGACTGCCTAATGAGTATTTTAGGAGCTATATTAGGATTTAGAGGTAGGCATAATGGAAGGGGGGGGGAGGCGCCAGCCCATGCCTTCAACAAGCTGGTGCCTCATACACACCATGTATACACCAGGAGGAAGGCCTCAGCATTCCTGGCTGAAAAGCCATTTGTCTTGCAAATTTCTATAATGAACAGATTTTGGAATAAATACCATGTAATCTGTGATGACAGTTCTCTCATTTCCTTTTTATTAGTTCAATCTTCGCAGCATCTGAACCACATAGCGACAGAGCCTCCATAATCATTAAGGCAGCTGGCTGTACACATTTTTCCCCCTTTGCCTGGCACATAACTGACTCCCCAGCCAGTTTCTCCTCAAGAAGCCTGTGGTGCAGTAGTCAAGTGCATGTATGTAAGAATTCCAGGACAGAATGGAAATGGACAGCAGGACAGGACCTGTAGGTGTTGCAAGACGTATCATTTTACCAATTGACCTGTGCCTGAAATACATAAAACCCAATTCTGATGTGAAGCTTGTGGGGAAGAAGAATTGTATTAGACTTCATCTGCTCAAAATCNGTCATCTTGGTGGACTTAATGTGGTTATGACGAATTCCTAACTCCTTTATCTCTCTCCCTCTTTTCTTTGTCTTTCCCTAGGTAAGTGATGTTTGATTACTGTTGTGTCTTCAAGAGAAAGCCCAGAGGCCTCCTAGTTTTCAGTCTCGCAGGAGGAAAACTTTTGGCCATTGACCATCTCTCCTGCCCCAGGGCTTCTGGTTCATCTCTGGGCTCATGCAGTACAGTGGGGACATGAAGGTATGGCTGCTTACATCTGGAGAGTTTGCATCTGGTCCTGGAGAAACAAGGTGAATGCTGGAACCCAATAAGCAATACTGTTAGCAGAAACTCTTGGGCCTAAATGGCAGAGAGCAATGGCTTTTCTTACCCCTGCTTGCCAACTGGTTGTGTGGGTTCTCTTGTATTCTGTGTTAATTGACTGGCTAAAAATGAACATTATGAAACATCTGGATGATTTATAAGAATTTAATTTTTACAAATGGCATGACAAATAACCTCTACCCTCTTTATAAAAGAAGAAAAGTGGCTCAATATACATACACTTTAATGTATAAGTTGCGTGAATGATTAGGACTGAGAAAAGTCAATCAATGTTATATTACATTGTAATCATAACATCATATATGTAGCTGTGTGGGTAACTAAAGAGCTTTGTGAAGGCAGAAGTTCAGAGGAACAATGGACGTTCACATTCTGAGGCCTGATGTTATACATTTTCTTTGTGTATTTAGCTTTTGGCACGTTGAGGTATTGTCCCATAAAAGTTACTACAGAGCTGTGCCTCCCACTCTAGGAGCTGAGTCTTTATTGGAATGGTGAGCAGGCTTTGGAATCCTGAATCTCACCCTACAGCCCCTAAAGGGGTTTTTTAACTCAGGGTGGTTGGGAAGGCTGAACGTGGCCTGGATGACAATCACTGGATCTGCAGGTGGAACAAGATAAGATAAGGCACTGTAGCAAACAGCTAACTGCTGACCTCAGTCTGTATAAAATGCAGATGCCACTATTGTGTATTTTGATTATTTCTCTGTTTGGTTGAATTGATTGAAATGCTAACCCTATGTGGCTAAAAGAAANGTTCATCCTGACTNCAAGGAGGGCAGGCCTTCCCTCATCCTCTGCCAGCCACTAATACTCTTGGCATCCCATGACAGCATGTACTAGGTTGTATTCTCTATTAGGCAAAACAACTAGAAGATCTGTGTCCACCACTTGCTAATAGTTAATAAAATCATGATTCTCGTACACACAGCAAATGAATGAATATTAAATGTTTTACATAATTTATTATTCATGAGGACTGCATGCAGAGATGATATGTTTCAGAATGTAAATCAGAGAAATNTAAATGTGTACGGAATAGGATCTTTCTATCTAGAAAGATACTGCTATGTGTTCACAAGTAGACATGGGNCTGGCCTTTTCTGTAGGAGNGTTTCAGAAACACTAAACCTTAACTACACAGAATTTATTTCAATGTCTATAGACAAGAACTATTTTGCATGGCTATCAATTATCTACAATTTCCAGAGTAGTAAAATAGCTCAAAGGCAATGAAGGGCTAGGATGAAATAACCCAGCGGGGTACTTTAAAATGCGCTGTTTTCTATAGAAGATGCTTAGTAATCTTTTCTGTGTGATTCCAATTTCCTTATACTCTGAAAGTGGAGATGTTAAAATGGGGCGTTATCATCTGCTGTACTTTCCAACTCTATCTACATTCCCACTTATTAAAGTTTAGATCCATGGAGCCTGGAATTTCTGTCTTNCTTCAGACTGTAAACAGACTAACCTAAGTTTCCCATGGTCACCATTCAGTGCCTGCTTTCACCCNTGGATCAAAAAACAATTTTAATGTTTTCCCAAGAAGGAGTAGATTCTTAGGAAACATTTCCCACCAAGTTAAGAAGCTGTTGAAGCTAGATATTAACTAGNTGGCTTTACTCTTTGGAACTGTCAAAATATCCCTCCTGTAGAAGAAGCTAGGTTTGAGACTTTCTGCCTATAAAACCTTTGTCTATGGACCATGCTTTGTTCTTANTAATTTCTCACTGTATTTGGGGTGGTATCCCTCTCTACCCATGTTTAGTCTGTATCAATTAGACAGATGCTNTGGCCATAGCTGGTGAAAGATTAGTAGATCTCTTCAGATGTGGATATGGATCAGGGTGGCTCACCCATCATAAGGTGGGACCTCTGCTCANAGCACGGAGGACCCAGAGGGAGCAGAGGTGGCTCATGCACTACCTTGGTGTGGCGGGAGGTCTCCTTGGGGTAGCACTGTTATCCCTGCTCCTAGCCTGAAGCCTCGGGAGCCTTGGNGAGCAGGGAGCTTTCTTCTGCTCATTCTGCGGGCATGATTGCCTCCTAGCAGATGTATGTGCATAGCTTCTGTATGTGCCCATTTGCTTCCCCGGAACTCTGCTTCATGCTGTTGTCACTGATGAAAATCCCTCTCGGTGGGCTCGAGCTATGGTACCACACAGACTCACAGTGATGGCTTTTTAGGGAGGGCAGTGCTACTCCACCACATCCCAGAAAATCATATCATTTTCACTGTTAGCAGCTCCTGCTGAGATTTCCCTAACTCCTCTCACATACAAAATCCAGCTGTGCTACAGAGAGAAGTTGCAAAGTAAAAGACTTGCGCCAATATTTTCCTCCCTCATAAACCATCTGGAGCTTTGCCTTTTAAAATCTTTTGGGGGAGTGAGTTGGTAAGGGTGAGGCTCCCAATGAGATCAGCCTGTTCATCCTAGCCCCATCCCAATTTGTCTAAACTCTTGGGTACACCCCAGCCTGCTTGACGTATGGTGTAGTCTTCTTTTAAAATCCTACCTCAAGATTAGTGCTGGGTACTAGTCTCAGCTCTGAGCTTTGGGGTAAATGGGAACCAGCCAATCTAGATGACTTAACTAACATAAGAACAGTGGTCACTAGCTTAACTCACTCTGCTTATGTTTTGTCTTTGCTGTTTGATTCTCCATTGTGTATGCAGGGCTGAGATGTAAAGGACAGATCCTAAGGGTTAAGTCGTTTATCACAGTAGACAACTCTTGTTCCNGTTGCTTCAGAGCCCAGGTCTCTAGGAGGGACCTGCCTGCGCACACTGATGAAAAAACCTTCAGGCTGGAATTTACCTGCNTTTCTTAAGGGCCCCGGAAGACTGAGGCAATCAGCCTTTTGGTTTTAAACAAGTGTTCTGCCAACAAGTAAAACAACAAGTAAAATGACCACTGGGGATGGTACCTCTCCCTGTNCCCTACTGTTCTCAGTAACAGAGGGTGCATGTCCCCAGGAGTGTGGAAGGAAATCATGGTGGAATGTACAGGAAAGGGACNCTCAAGGAAGGAGCTCAGGGAAGAACATAGGGGAGTCTGTCTCCATGAACATTTGCCAAGGGTCCAATCACTTCATCTCTTTCATTCTCTGGTACTTCAAAATCAATCAAAAATCATAGAAAATGTCTCCCCGACTGAGGGTGGGGCCATCTATCTAGCTGTGGTTTATTAACCTATACATTTCTATGATTTCAGACTTTCTTCTTTTTTCTCCCAATGGCACTGGGTATTGAACTCAGTATCTTATACATGCAAAAGAAGCACTCCATCTCCATCGATGAACTATACCCCAACCCCTGTACCACACTTTATTTTGAGACAGGTCTTGCTAGTTACTGAGGCTGTCCTTGAACTTGCAATCCTCTTGCCTTGGCTTCATAGANTGCTGAGATTACAGGCCTGCACCACCAAGTCTGTCCTCGGACTTCCCTACAGAGCAAATTAGTAGCCATGGCATGATATGTTGGAGTGGAACCAGCCACACTCTGTAGCCTCTCTCTCCTGGTCTCCTCTTGTTTTCTTCTGCTTTTTCCTTGCCACGGAGACCTCTTCACTTAGCCTGTGGTGCAGACCAGAGCACCGTCATGTAGAAATTTGAGCTGCTGATTGGATTCTGGAATCATGATGAGAAGCCACAAGCAGTGTGCCGGGTGGTAGAAAGAAAGATTTAGCTTCGTTATGTAACTCTGCAATTCTTTCACCCAGCCTCACTTTTCAGGAGTCTACATATTATCTCATGCTAGCAGGTGTGATAAGGTATAAGTACAAGGATGTCTCAAATGCATATTATTAGGACATTTTTGGAGCCAGTTGGAGGGACACAGGCTGGGAATGTCAATCATAATGACCACTGGTGTGTAAATCTACTTTCTATTCTTCTTTNCCTTGGGAAACTGCAGCTCAGCTCTGGGATGACGGTATTGTAATTCAGGTTACTGTTGCTATTATTATTATTACTTCCCTTCTGGAAAATGTATGAAATTTCATTTTCTTATTGACTTAGGAGGTTGGGAACCCCAAAATAATACTGAATAAATCAAAACCACGGTATTGTGGATATACGGACTGAAGAGAAAACGA
>LZPO01076421.1:51758-62470 GCA_001675575.1 Neotoma lepida
AAAAAAAAAAAAACTAAACAGAGAGTTTAAACATGCCACAGCTCAGTTGGCAAAGCCAGAATGATACCCAAGCACCTAGCTCTTGGGTTTGTTTTCTCTGTCACTAAACTTCAGGGCTGCAATCTGAAACATTATTGCAACTGAAAGTGTGTATAATACTAGGATGGTTCCAGTAATTCTAAACCTGTCAGGCCTCAGCAGCTATACCACACAATCAAATCAGAATACATAACAGTATATATTGATGAGATAGCTATCGCCTTGGTCAGCTTGACAGCAAATTAGCAAATGCCAATTAGTAAGTGGATGGTGAATAAGTCATATTATGCTTGCATTGAAGATTATCATACAGTATTTAAAAATAGTGAATTCAAATGAAGCCAGATCACTTGGAAGAATTTCCATCAGCATTATTGAAGAAGACAAGAAACATACAGACAAAAGTGTATAATAATCCCATTTTAATAAAATATGCAGTGACTACATAGGCTTTTTCCTGCCAAGCATACATGCACTACTGACGACCAGNCTATAAAAAATGTGAAGTGAAAGATGTTTGGTGCCTGCTTCTCCACTGCTGGTGTGCGTGTAAACACGAACGCCCGCCATTTGTGTTTCCTGTGAACAACCCCTGTGGGGTTTATTATTCACTTTTTTAATTTATGAGAAACCTTTTTGTTTTCCTGTTTGCTTGGTCTTGCTTATTGTCTGGCTTATTCTTTGTGTCTTTTTTCCAAATCTCTGTTTTCACTTTATAATGAAGTTTTAATTTTTAATGCTTATCTTCTTTTTAAAATGGTGCTTTTTTTTCCTTTTTTCCAATCTCAGATCAAAGATGGGGAGGGGGGAGGGAAAATGAAAAGCTGCAACAGACAAACCAAAAATAAATAAATAAATAAATAAGCTGGGAGATGCCTACTTCTTTGCAAGACTCAGAACCTAAAACAGATTCCTCTATGTACACCACAAAACCCCCTAAGACCAGTGGTTGTCAACCTTCCAAATGCTACGACCCTTTAATACAGTTTCTCATGTGGTGACCTCCAACCATAAAAGTAGTTCATTGCTACTTCATAATTGTAATTTTGCTATTGATATGAATTAGAATATAAATATCTGAAATGCTGGATATCTGATAAACAACCCCTGTGAAAGGGTCATTTGACCTCCAAAGGGATCACAGCCCACAGGTTGGGGAGTGCTGGTCTAAGACCCTCTTTTTAAGAGACTATTCCTACTTGAGGGTCAAGGGTGCTGTTTATGCCTGTCTGGCAACCCCCTGCCAGTCATGGTGTTTCCATAGGAGAGTGAGCTGGCAGGGGGTGGAGGAACTGAGTTCATTAGTGTTCTGATGGCATGGCAGCTCCTTGTATTTTATTACCCTAATTAGATGGGGATTAGATTATCCTTAAAGCTTACATCTTCATTATCTCCCATTTCAACTGTGGATTATAAGAAATTCCAACATGTCTCTCTTTGAATCAGGTAGATGCTTAATTTGGCTTACCTGCCANTTCTACTGTCTGTTTGCCTGATTCTTAGTTTTTGAACTCAGAACTATATTTAACAGGCTTTCAAACCTGTTTACTGTAGTGTTTCTCATGGAGCTCTCCTGGGGCGTCATGAACTACAGTGGAAGCCTGGTCCTGGTGTTTTTCTGGTCCCTAGGACTCTCCCCTAACATGACTCCTGTACCTTCTGGACCCCAAGCATGAATGCTGAATACTGTCATTGGCCTTTGTTTCTCTTCCCCTCTTTCAGGTTCAACGCTTAGCTACAGGGATGTCATAGCTCAGGCTGTCTAGCTTCCTCCTCATCTTTGGCCCATAGTGTCATCACAGACAATGTCTAGCCTTTTGTCCACTCCAGCTGCAAATTGCCACCAAAGCTGTTGTTAGAAGTCATCTCCCCTTTGAAGATTCACCAGTGCTTAGAAGATAAAATCCACAGTCCTGTGTGTGGTACCCCAAAGTCATTTTGTGATCTTAACATCATCAACTGCTCAACAGATAAACTCCCAAGCCCCTGTGAGATGAAACTGGCTGGGGTGCTAATATCTACTCCTTATTAGAAGCCCAATTCAATGTCACACCCTCTCAAAGATGTTCCTAAGTATGCTAGTAAAAATTAGTTCCCTTTCCAGGGTACACATTTGTTCTTAGAGACTCCAATTCTATCATTTGTGTTTATCCCGGTGAATGAAACTTCCACTGCCTATTTAGTGATGGCATGTCTTTATGGAGGGGGCCATCGCTGCAGTGGTACCTGTAACTCCAGTCCACTGTTCATTAAGAATAACTGGGCCTTGATGCATCTTTGCAGGACGCATCACAAATGTTGCTGCAAGCACCTCCCTGCTCAGTTCTTTTACTCATTTGATTCTTGCTTTCTCTCTGGTTTACTTGTTTATTTATTGTTTATTGATTTTAAATGATCTAATAAGCACTTTTAAACCAGCTGTGGCACTTCGCTTGCAACTTGTGCTTGTTAGGAAGATTTAAATGTGACTTTCTCTGTGTTAAGCAAATGGAGGGGCCCCGAAGAGCACTTATCATTGTCATCATTAATCACATCACCGTTTTTATTAACTCCAGTTCTGACTCTAAAGCATGCTAGGAGGGAAAACTCGGTGGAATCTGAGGTTTATATAAATGGCGTCTAGTTTTTGTTGTGCCTCATTAAGAAACCAGTCATCCCTCCCCTCCCTGCTCCTCTGTTTAGGAAAGAAAATGGGATATAAAGGAGAGGGAAAAAGGCTGTGGTACCCATGTACTCAGACTCAGAGCTCTGGAGATGGACAGGAACCAGAGTAGAGGGTTCATGAAGCATGGGCCAGGAGCTGAATTTCCTAGGAGNCCTGAATGAAGTCAGCTAGAATTGAGAACATGCGGTAAATCACTGACAACGTCTCAAGTACTGATTCTCAACCTGTGGGTCGCAACTCCTTTGGCAAACCTCTATCTCCAAAAATATTTACATTACAATCCATAACAGTAGCAAAATTACAGTTATGAAGTGGTAATGAAAATAATTTTATGGTTGGGGGTCACCATAGTGTGGAGGAACTGTATTAAAGGGTCACAGCATTAGGAAGTTTGAGAACCACTGATGTAAAGCAAGGGAGTTAATCAGAAACAAGACTTCTTAGGGTTTCCCAGCTCCAGCTGAGGACTACCACACCCAATCAGGTGACTTCAGTTACTGATGGGTGACAGCTTTATTTATAAGAATGTCCAGTGTTCATAAATTTGAAAATAAACCCAATAGAAGCTTTCTAAGGAAAAGAAAATGTGATTCTGCAACCCACTGCACACTTTCCTGGAAGCTTCATCAACCCCATAATTAGATGATACCTAAGCTGAATGAAATGTTAATATTAAATATTATGAGAAATTTCCTGGAGATTGTACTATGCTACCTATTTATATTTCTGACCCAACTTGCCTCTCCTACATTAACAGAAAATATGTATGCAGAGACTATGTGTGTATTTTAGAAATTTCCATTAGGAATTAATTTTGATGTCTTAATAGATTAATCTTGCTTGTACCTGACAGAATTTATTTTTAATGAAATCCCTACTGCAGCAAGGACTTTATTGAGTAAGCTATTTTCCATTTCTTCTGGAAGCCTTTCTGTGTAAGGCTGCGCTTTTCCTAAAGACCCTTTCCCCTGTGACCTAGGGCTAAGAAGCCTGCATACACAACAGTTGTGAAGCCAGACCAGCACCCATCATAGAGTCTCTGTGATACAGAGAGCAGGCTTCCTGTATATCTCAGCATTCTAGTCTGAAAAGTCAGTCTTCCAACACTACCAGCTTTTGTACCATAGTATGGTTTGAATGTGGTTTGTCCCCATCAAAACTCCTGGTTAGCTTTGATTCTTGAGCATAGCAGTACTAAACTGGCAGAGTCTTGAACAGAAATGATTAGGGCTGTACGAGAGACCCCTGCTTCTCTTGATAGAATGCATCCCTACTGCCTTCTGTGGACACCCCATGGCTGGTTCTTGTTATATGCAAGCATAGCAATTTCCCATGATTGTTTCTTCCATATATGCTGCTCNTTCCTATTGCAAGTGATCCCATCTGTCATTTTGAATGGCAACCATAGGCCCTCATCAGAAGCTACCAGATGGGTCCATCCAGTGTTGGACTTGCAGTTTCTAACTGTGACTTGGTCTACAACTGTGCCACCTTGAACACACCTGCTCTCATCAAACTGTGACCTAAATAGACTTTTGAAATATGTTTTTCCCCTAATGTGTAGCATGTGTATGTGTGTAGCATGCATGTGTATGGTACATGGGTAGATGCATTAACACAGACCGAGAGGCCAGGTCCCAGGACTGCTCCAGGGTTGTGAATAGAAGACCTCAGAGTAGCAAGACTTTAGGAAACTTTGTTATCTGAGGGTCTTTAGAAATAAGTTTCTGTCTATCTGAGGGGGTAAATAAGGAAACACATGCTTTTTGATGACAACTTCCTCTTTTACTTCATCTTTAAAAATCTTCTCTGAAAATCTTCCTTGCTCTCTCTCCTGCCTAGCTACTGATTCTCTCTCCTCAGCCCCCTCTGCACACCCACCCAGTCACACACACACACACACACACACACACACACATAAACACACAAACACACAAACACACACACTCAGCACAGCTCTATTACACAGCAGTTCTCTACATAGCTCTACACACACACACACCCTCACAGTCAAACTCTGCACACTTATGAGTTACATTTTCAGGGTCACAAAGTATTTCTTGAGTAAACAAACAGAGACAGAGCCAAACTGATACATGTAAGAAACCATACAGTTTTCTCTCAGGCTAGGAAGGTCACACTGACCAGCCAGTAAGTAACGCTTGCACATTGACCAGCCAGTGAGTAACGCTTGGCCAAGCACATAGCTCTTTTCCAGACAGAAAATGTCATTGAAATTCAAGACTTAACAATAATAGTTAGTTGGCTGAACCTTGAGTGGTAGGGGTATGTGCAGAAAAAGAATTACTGTGGGGGGTTATGTCTACCAAAGTTGCTTCAAGTCTGACCTTTGATTCAGAAATAAACACCTGGGAACTTATCTTTGTGTAATATCTGCAGAGGCAGCTAGTCTGTTCTGAATCTGCTCTAAGGTCTAAAATTAGCTGTTCTTGTGACTGAGAATACTGTTACTTTCCTGTGTCAATTAGGAAAAATATTCTTGTGTTATTTCTATTCATCAGAATTATACAGCTTAAACAGAAATCATCTTTCTGACCATCCACAACTGTAAGTGTGCCCAAAGATGGAATATTTACACACAAGCAATGGGAAAACACCCATAGCTGTTTTTACAAGAGAAATGCAATGGCACATGAGAGAAATTACAGACAGAAAAAAACAGTCAGCAGCACTCAGTTAGCAGTCAGTAACTCTATAGCTTTGCCAAGTGGGGCTCCCCAACAGAGAATTATTCATCTGGTAGGTCAGCCTGATGAACACTAGTTGTCACCTGCTGTATACTCCCATGGCCCTCGGCAATATATATTCACGTGTATGTAGGTACACATGTGTACCTGCCATGCGTCTCTCTCTCCTTCTTCTCTCCCTCTCCCTCCTTCTTTCTCCCTTCCTTACTCCCTCCCTCCTTCCCTCCCCTCTGTGTGTGTGTGTGTGTGTGTAAACCCAAGGATGACTTCAGGAGTCCTCATCAATTGCTTTTCACCTTATTCATGAAAGCTGTTACTCAGTTGAACCCAGAGCTTGCCAATACTAGGTTAGTCTCACTAGCCAGCTTGCTCTAGGGATCACATCTCTGCATTCCAAGCATGAAAAATTACAGGCAGGCTGCCCCACCCGTCATGCATTTACATATAGGTTCTGGGCATTGAAACTCTAGTTCCCATGCTTAGCCCCTTTTTTCTTTACACATTGCCCAACATCAGAAATTCTCCTCTAGGAAGAGATATTAAGTCATATGCCTTCCATGCTCTCCTTCCTGAAAAACCAAGTGGTGTTTTACTACTCTTAGAACAGAAACNTATCAACCTTCACATTAAGGATGGCTCAATGACTAACAACTTAGCCTCTCTGGATGTCAAGTGAATTCAGATTTTTGGTGATGAAGTTTTCAAAAGCTCCTTAATATTTTTTTTTTGAGAAATTGTGATTTTTAGCAATAATATCCCTTCCTGTATCCAAACTTTCCAAGAATCCTCTGCCTGGTACCCCAAGCATACTGAACTAGGTCTGCCTCTTATAGACATTGAAAGGTAGAGGATATAGAGAAGGGGCAAAGCCAGACACTGTGTCTGAAGTTTTCTTCTTTGTCACTTTGCCTCTATGGAGAGAGGACATGTGGTTCCTTTTATCTCTAGGATTCAAGTTCTGTGTTGTCTACTGTGGAGAATACATAATCAGCTCCATTTCTGTTTCTACAGCTATCTGCTTGTTTGGAATGCTGGGGCAGTTCTGTCATACAGCCCTTTATGTGGTCTGTAACATGGTTCATGTTCAAATTCAGAACACCTAAAATAAATCTCTACAAAGAGTCTTCTGTTGTAGCCGACTCTTGTGAACCATGTTTTATTAAGAACCCTTGAAGATTCTCCCCTTGGTGAAGGAATTTATTTTTTCTTATGGTCTTTCATCAGTAAGCACATGGATATAGACTTTCCTACACAAGCATGGTAGGGTCACACCCTCCCCTGGGGCATTTGCTCAAAACAGAAAGGCATCTCTGATTTCCCAGGAGCATCTTCTCCAAACACAGCACAGTCTTTCAGCCCCTGCAGGTGAGCTGCAAAAAGCTGTCCTCCTACATGTTATGGTACCTGCTGCAGGTGTGTGGAAGCTATAAGTGGGTAGGGAGGGGCTGTAGCACTGGCAAATGCTTTGAGTTCTGGAGGTCGCTTGCTAATGACAGTCGTAGGACTCACATGAGAGAAGAGCTGTCAGTATGGCTCTTCTTTTGCTCTCTGGGAATGTTGTCTGTCTTCAGGTGCTTTCCTTATAAGCTTGAAAAGGTCTAATTAAAGAAATCTTGCTGATTTGGTTCTTGGTAAACACCGCATTCTTTCAGTCTAATAGAGCTAAGATTAGGGCTCTATTCTGTCTCCACTCTCCTCATTTACTGTCACAGTTCACTTGTTAAAAATGGAATTTTCCAAGAGAAATTTGTTTGATTCTCCCCTCTTCTACTTTTTTCCTCCTTGCCCCTCCCTCCCCTCTCCTTTCCTTTGTCCTTGACTCCCTCTCTCCCTTCTCTTTTCCTACCTCCTTACCCCTCCTTTCTGCCCATCTGTCCTATTCATTCCTTCCATTCCTCTCTTTCTTCTTCCTTTATTTTGCCTAAACCCTAGGCTTATAATTTGGCAGATATAGAATGATACACAGTATTGTTCAGAATTTCAAAGCTTCACTCTCTTGTAACTTCCTTATTTAATAATAAACTGCCTATTGAATTATAATAGAAATATAGAAGAAAGAACAAAATAGAAGTGTACTGACCTTTAAAAAAAAGTTTTTCAAATGAAAAGCGTGCCATTATTATCCAAGTGGGGCCTCAGGTGTCCTGGGGATGTGTTTATTATGTTCTTGAACACCTAGTACACACAACTAAGAAAAACAGTGTTGCAGTTTCCCCCATGTGTCTAACAGCAAAGATGGACCCTTTACCCTCAACTGCATGGCTTCTCCTCAGATAAGCCATAATCTGGCTTTACCCATCATCCAGTTCTCCAGCTCTGTCTTCATTACACTCCTGACAAGTCTTGCTCAGACTGTTGGACTGCCTGGCCTTGTTATGTGGGGAATTCATAAATGCAATCCTAAAGTGCTTTGACATTCTGCAGAACTCTAGAGCTGCTTAATGATGGTGGGATTACCATGGAGCTGTCTTGTTCCGATCACATCTTCTGAGGGAGTTGAGAGGGAATTGACAGCTGGAAGGTNAAGTTTAAATATATGAACTGTCAGGGAGATCAGAACTGGGTGGCGACATTGTCGGCATCCCTTCCCTCNTCTGCCTTCACCTTGGTTGTCTCCACCCTTCTATTAGCAGAGGGCTTTGCAAGGTCTTTCTGTCCCAAGGTCATAAGACACAGGCTTGGATGGCTTTGATTGCACAGCTTTGGGGTGGGTCAGCACAAAGAACTAGAAGTACTTGGTCTATCCTCACACAGCTCTGCAGTATTGGTAGATGGGAACCTGTGTTTTCTGAAGGCTTCTTGACACACACACACAGACCACATNCAAACATCATGGCTTCTCTTCCCACTGCTCCCCCTTGGTAGATCATGTTCCTATCACATCTTGGAATTCCTCAAGTTAACACTGCTCCCTGATGCTGCTATTCTTTTTTTTCCCCCTGTGGCTCTTTGTCTTCTACCATCTTTGAAACTCCACCCCCTCATCACTCCCTTTTCTCTGTTCATTGCTTTTCTCTAGATATCACTTTACTGTCCATCTTACTTTATCAACCACCTAGTTCTTTCACCACAAGCACATATAAAACATTATCACTAAGAATTCATGGCATCTCTTCTTCTTTCAGTATTTGTGCTAGAAATAAACCATGATGGCTGGCCATATCACTTACGGCTTTAGGCTAGCCTGAACCAACTGCATTTCTTGGTAGTTCATAATTGACTATTCCACTTTGTACCATCCCTTTCAAGCTTCCCATGTCTTCTCAGATTCTTGCTTAGAATGTCTCCTGTTCAAACCTATGTTGTAATTTAATCCCTATTAGGAATGGGAGAGGGTGAATAAGTCATAGGTCTGTTACTCCAAGAAGGAGTAGTCTGTTTGTTAATGGTGTCTCAAGAGTATCAGTTATAAAAGGCACTGTAGCTTATTCCCCTGTATGTGCCCCTTTCAGCATGTGATGCCCTGTTTATAAGGTCCTGGTGGGCAGGACCTCACTAGATATACTCACCTGATCTTAAACTTCCCAGTCTTCAGAACTACAAGCCAAAAAAAATCTATCTTCTGGATTGGAGAGATGGCTCAGTGGGTAAATGTACTTCCTGTGCAAACAAGAGGACCTAAGTACAAGATCCTGGCACCTATGTGAAATCCAACTGTGACTTTGGCATATTCTTAACTCCAGAGCAGTGAGCAGGGGAGAGATGGGGCAAGCGGTTTTCTGGGGGCTTGTTATAGTTTGTCAGGGTATCATTTAAAGCCCTTCTCTCTCTCCCTCCCTCCCTCCTTCCTTTTCTTCATCCCTACCTCCCTCTCTTTTGCTTTTTCACTCTCTCTCCCGCTACCCTTACCCTGTTCTGGTTCTGGGGATAAGATCCAGGACCTTGTCCTTAATGCAAACTGATCCCCTAACAACTGAGTTATAGTCTAAAGCCCAGCTCCTTTTTCCTGTTTTTAATGATAGTCATATACAGCCTGTTTTGTGGCTGTGCTGTCAGATCGTGCCTTCTAAGCGTTAGGCTTATCTGTTCTACCTTCATCCCCATCTGTTTTCATTCTAGCCTCCAGTCCAAGTCATAGCTACTGGTACAGCTGGCAGTACCATCGCCCAAGAGGCATGGAAGTCAATTGCCCTCCTTTGCCACTGCTATTACTAAACCGCACCTATTCTGCCTACTTGATAGGTTTTTAATTTGACCTTCCCTGGTGGTACTATCATTATAATTTCATGCTTGGAGAAATAGTTTCTTAATTTGCCTCCCTGTGTCCACACTTGCCACTTATAATCTACTTTCTGCTACAAAATATGATTATTCAGTTTCTTACTGGAAAACATTGAAAAGTTTATCTCATGGTTCCCTCCTCCTGCACACCATTTCATACAGTTAGTGTATGCCCTTCAGCTTTCTGGCTGGAAAACTCTGTTACTTCCTAATTTAGGCCATTCATTACGGATGGGCTAGAGACTTTGCCATATTGTGATATGCTCCCCGCTCTCAATTTGNTTTTCAATGGAACCCCAGCTACACTTCTGCCTTAGTGGTTTTTACAACACCACCCCCCCCGTTGGTGCTTCTTTCTCTAGACCTCTATTAAGATCATGTGTGGACTGAGACTGCCTAATATGCGTGACATCCACTACACAGTAAGAGTGAATTAACATATGCCGCATGGAATTAGAACTGTGTAGTGCATACTTTGAAATAATTGGGCTATTTTCTCATCAAGGTTCTTAATTTTAAAAACTACTGAAAAGCCAGCAAGATGGCTCAGTGGACAACGATGCGTGTTGCCTATGCTAACAGCCCGAGTTTGATGCCTGGGGATCCGTGTGTTGGGAGAAGAGAACCAACTCCCATGAGTTGTCCTCTGACCTTCACATTCATGCATGGCACACTTGTGCCTTCTTCCCCAATAGCAAATACTGAAAGTTGTTTAAAGCCAAAGAATAAATGCCTGCTCTGCTATTGCTGTGTACTAGGGGAGGTAGTGTATATGTTACCTTTGTGTTGACATGACCAAATACCTCAAAAAGCAATGAAAGGGAGGAAAAATATCTTGGTTCAGAACTCCAAAGGGTTCAGTTCATGGTCTCTTGTCTCTGTTCTTGAGCAGAATACCATAGAAGTAGACATATGTATCCAAAATGTTTTTTATCTCAAGGTGGATGAGAAGCAGTGAGAAGAAAAGCCAGAGGACAATGTATAACCTTCAAAGACATGCCCTCTGCCTCTTCCAGCCAGACCCTAAAGTTTCTAGCACTTGCCAGAATAACACCACCTACCAACTACCAAGCACTCAG
>LZPO01076422.1:0-22931 GCA_001675575.1 Neotoma lepida
TCAGAGCTGAGAATAGTGATATGAGTAACTGATGCCCATTGGAGATACAGGGCTTGACAGTAACTTGGTGAAGATCTTGCATGGGGCCTGACACATGGGAGGAGTTTGGTTAATGTGAGCTGAATGAGTGCTTAGTAGGAGAATGGGGGAATAAATGAATGAGTTAAATACTTCTTAGTATAATTAAGTAGGGAAGATCAGAATGATGCCCTCTGTGTGTCTGTCTACTCATTCATTTTCCTACAGAACATTCAAAACCGTACAGANGAAACTTGCANGCAGCTCTAATTACCAGTCCAGGAGATTTTTGTACCAAGGTGCACTGCTTTGATGGCGTACCTGTAAGAAAATAGGGAAGGGCTTGGTGACTTTCTTGTCCACTTTGTATGGAGATGAGCCATGAGGACAAGGTGGCAATTGTTTTTATTCCTTAACCAGAGTTCCAGAGAGAGAAGGCACATGCTGAACTACACTGTTTACACCTTCCTTTTCATTGGCATCCAGGGGAGCTTGCAGCTGGCTCAGTTTGTTACCAAATAATGAGATGGATTAAATGATCTATTCGAACATAATGGTTAGTTCCTTAAGGGCTAAAGCCCTTAGGTTTTTCTTGCNTCCTACAGAGCAGGAAGTCTGCAGGTGGAGTAGGTTCTTAACAAATGTGCGAGAAGAATTTTGTTCATTGCACAAATAAGTCAGAGAACCCCGGGGAGCCTGGGAACGACAGCTCACAGGTTCCCTGTTCAGGGGAAGGAGAAACTGTTTTGCTGATGGCAAACACGCAGTGTTCTGGCTGTGGAGGAGACCTGGTTGTGATTTTACCNCCACCCTCCTGGAACCCCTGCAGTGTNTGGTACCCCTACTTCAAGATGAAGATGTAGAAATGTGAGAAATATTTTTCTCCAAAGTCTCACCATTGCTACGAATCAAAAGTCAGAATTTGAACTCATGTCTGTCTGATACATTCTGTTGCAACATGAAAACAAAAGTCTCACCTGTTTTGAATGAATATTTTCACACTAGCCAGATGTGAGTAGGACTAGACTGAAATTCCTTACTCTCCAGTGGGCAAGTCTGAACTGGACTTCATCCTTTTCACTGCATTGTGGAAGTGGCGAGAGGTCACCAGTGGCTGATTCATGCCCTGTGCAGAAGCAAAGGGGAGAATGAAATGTCCTCTATGATATGTCCCACTATCTTGGTGAGTGGGCCTGATATTTGTCTACCCCGAGTCCTGTAAGTACTCTCAGCTCTGAGCAGACAATGAGNGGACCAATGTGGTAATGAATGTCACCTTCTTACTTCTACTTCAGCCCCAAATATTGATGTGCCATGCTATTTTTGGTGGGAGGGAGACAGAGATGGAAGAATAAAGATGGAGAGAATGAGCAATGGAAAGAAATAATGGAAGGAAAGAAGGGAGGATGAGAGGGAGAGAAGGAAGGGGGAGTAAAAGGAGAGGGGGTGAATTATTCCTCTTAGGAATCTGTTCATCTTAAAACCAAGACTTAGATACAAATGATGAAACTACTATGGGGAAGTATCTGAGCACAGTTAGCAAAAGAAGATTGTGTGTGCAGATCTGAGATATAGTCTGGAAATAACTAAAACTAAAATTGTAGTATAAGCACCTTGCCTACTGTAAGAGTTTCTTTCTTCCTTTCTCCTCCCTCCTTGCCTACCTTCCTCCCTCCTTCCCTCCTTCCCTCCCTCCATCTTCCCCCCCTTCCTTCTTTCCTCCCTCCCTTTCTCTTTCCTCTCTTCCTCTCTCNTTCCTCTCTCCCTCTCTCCTTTCTTTCTTTCCTTCCTTTCATTTAAAATAGTTTCTTTACAGCCACATATCATAGAAGGGAAAAAAGAGGGAAGATGTATTGTGGGGAAAATACGTCATATTAGAAAAATAATGTCTTTGATGGCCTGTCAACAGATATTTAAATATAATTTGTCCCTCTGCTTAATCAGCTGATTATTGCATAGGATTTATTCTGTGGTGAGACTTTGTTTTATTAGCACCATTACCTAATGAGGTAGAAATTATTTCAAACTATTTTATACAAGTGTTTTGAATATTGATGACGATTTTATATATCAAGTTAAGCATGGACTACTTGGCTGTACTTCTTTTAATTTCATCCTCATAGGTTTTCAATCTATTGTTCTCTCTGTGTTAACATGATGCTCCACTTCAGGGTCAAATTATACTGTAGAAGAACACAACCTTTAAATATTATATGGACACATATATGCAGATATATGTAGCTAGGTAGGACAAAAAATTATTGTTTCAACGTTGAGAGTGGTGGTGTATGACTTTAATCCCAGCATTCAGGGGACAAAAGCAGGTGGATCTCTGAGAGTTTGAGGCCAGCCTGGTCTACATAGTGAGTTCCAGGACAGCCAGGGCTACACAGAGAAACCTTCTCAAAAAAAAAAAATTAGGAATCAGTTTTATAATAGGATCAAGAATTTATAAATCATGATTTATAATAAGATCCGGAATGTCTGAGTAGATTAAGCTCATTAACTATTGAAGGTACAAAGCCTGTGAGTTAAGGCAAGGAGACTCAGGCAGGCAGCCAGTGGAGATAGCTGGGCTTACAGAAGAGAAGTCCTGAGTGATGCCATTTCTGCTTCTGGCCTTCCATGACTTGTTTGCTATGTACCTTCCCTAGGCCAGGAAAGGAGAAGATTCTGTGTGCTCCTCTGTGCCTGGCATGTGGTCCTCGATGGTTTGCTGGTATGTGAACCAGTGAAGGACCGAAATTTATTTGGACAGTGTTGGAGAGGGATAGGGATGATAACAGGGATCCTCTGAGCCTCAGTCATTAGTAGGAAAAGAGTAGCTTTTGGGGTCACATGGATTTCAGTTTTACTCAAATGAAATGGATTTTTAAAGAGGTGATTGGCTTTCTAAACTTGACATATAATTATACATACATAAATACATGACAAACTATTAAGTAATTTAGCAGTCATTTTCACATGCATTTCTGGGTCAGCTCTGAAATATGATGCTTCTCCTGAGCACAATAAGAGAATGTCCTCCATTTAAGCCTTCCCACCTCTACCTCCTTAAACAGTCTTTAGATAATAGCGCGTTTCTTTTACACTAAACGCTTAAACTAGTTGTCATTATTGCTGTATTTAAAACTAGGAGCTCAGAACAAATCATCCTGCTACAAATTTGTTGGACTTGAAATATATGCTGATGGCTTAAGTACCTTATATCAAATATCTTTAATCTATTATTACATGAAGAGTGTGCTACCAATTCGTATGGCTAAATAGTGATGAGTTGTTGCCTTTTTTCTTTTTAAAAGATTAAGCCTATTTTATAAATTATGTTTATGCATTCATGTCTGTGTTGTGATGTGCGTCCCTGTGGGTCGGTACCTGAAAAGCCCAGAAGAGGGCATAAAGTCACCTAGAGTTGGAGTTAAAAGCATTTGTGAGCCACTTAACATGGCTGCTGGGAACTGAGTTCCAGTCTTCTAGTACATGCCCTTAACTGTTGAGTTATCTCTCTTTCTTTTTCTCATTGAACAAGGAGAAGTTGAGCTGGTGTCTGCCTAGAACCTTCACCTCAACTCACCAGTACTCAGTGTTCACGGTACTGGGATGCATGCTACCAGAGAAGAAAGGTGAACAGCAGCTTGGCTACAAACCCTCTGGCCTATAATGGTGATCTGCTTGCATGATACACTGGTACAATAGTGGCATAAAAGTTGTAGGAGTGACCAACCGCTATTTGGTTAGATTTAAGGCTTACGCCATGAAATGGAACCCATGCCTGACACTGCTTAAGAGGCCAAGAACCTGAGACTAGATAGGCCACGGGCCTAGGGGCAAAAATCAAATACTCCTATTCTGCTAAAGAAACATAGTAACAAAATGGCTACTAATTACATTCTGCTATATGCATAGATCAGCTGGGGACGATAAAGTCTCCCATTATGTGGTGGTTTGCATGAGAGTGGCCCCCCTAGGATAATGTATTAGAATGCTTAGTCTACAGTTGGTGGAACTGTTTGGGAAGAAATAGGGAGCATGGATTTGTTGGAGGGTGTGTATCACTGGGAGTGGGGCTTTGAGGTTTCAAAAGCCCACAACTACACCACAGTTCTCTCTCCCTCTCTCTTTCTCTCTTTCTCTCTCTCTCTTTCTTTGTGCCTTTTGCTTGTGAATGAAGATGTTAAGTCACCAGCTACTGCTTTCGCACCATGGTCATGGTATCTGCACAGCAACAGAAACATACGTAACTAAGACAGCTTTTAAGATGGCTGCCCTGTCAGAGATGGTGCAGTGAATCAGTGTGTATCTGGGAGGGACTTTGGAGTGACAAGTGTATATGTGTATATCCAGGTCAGGTGAGCAGTTATAGAGACCATTTGGACAATGGGCCCAAGAGGACAAAGCACAGTTATCATTCTTGGAAAAGAATAATTATCATTATTTATTAGTTCAAGGCTTTATAGATCTGAAAGCTGAAAAAATTTCGACTTAAATTTCTTTATCTTTGAAATAGGAACTGTACATTTTTTGATATTGCATACACACACACACACACACACACACACACACACACACGGTGGGAGTGTGTACAAAGAATTTATCTACCTCTTCCTGAGGCCTCCAACCCAATTCCAATCTTTCGGCCTCTTTGCACAGCCTCAACATCCTTATCAGAAGTGTGTCCTAATTCTTGTTCGAGAAAAACGTGTCTTCTTCAGGGAAAGTACTTAATTCAGAGATTCTTCAGCCCCTGCTTCCAGCTGTGAGGAAAGAGTGCAATTCACTAGCAACATAATCACTGGGATCATTTTTCTCTCCTTATTCTCCCTTGCCTCTCATCCTGTGTTGCCAGGACTTGCCAATTTAACAAGTCTCCAGACCTGTGCAGCACACAAAAAGAGACAAAGAGGGAAATGAATGAAAGAAGGAAAGGGGAAGACAGGGAGAAAAGAAGGGAGTAGATGCTAGGGAGAAAAGAAGGGAGTAGATGCTATTTCAGCCCCGCCCCTGGGGGCATCTGAGACTCAAAGTAGCCTAGAGCCTGATTTTCCCAGCTCAGGTCAAATCACCCAGATCATCAAATGCTACAGTAACTTAGAATATTCCTGAAAGAAGTGGACAAGAATCTTCAGCAGGATTTGGCTCCATAAGTAGAAAAAGCTCCAGGGGAAATAGTATAGATAGAAAGCCAGAACATGGAACCCGACCTGAGGACTCCATTGCTGGACAAGTCCCCCCATCCTCAAGGATTTCTCTCCCTCCCTCTTACCCCACCCCAAAATGGGGAAAAAGTGGAAACAAGGTACATCAGTTCCTTTTCTCACTGCTATGACCAAAAACCAGACAGAGGCAGCTTAAGATAGAAAGGATTTATTTATTGTTGGCCCACAATCCAAAGATGCAGTCCATCATAGTGGGGAAGGCATGGCAGTTGGAGGATGGAGCAGCTGGTCACATTGCACCCTCAATCAGGAAGTGGAGAGAGATAAATGTCCCTGTGCAGCCCGAGACTCCAACCCATCAAATAGTGTCTACACCTTTAGGTTGGATGGTCCTATCACAGTTAACTCAGTCTAGAAAGTATCTCACAGACATGCTCAGAGGCTTGCCTTTCAGGTAATGCCAGATCCCATTAGGTTGACAATTCATAATAACTCTCACACGGAATCATTGTGAGGAGTGATGAGGGAAGTTCTGGAAAAAGCTCCAGCAAGACCCAAGTGCTTCACATGCGTGGCAGCTCTTGGCTATGACTCTGGCAGACTGAGTGGTGATGGGTAAGCATCCAGGGTTGGGAGATAGCCCCTTGTGGCTTTGAACTCTGACTTACAGGGATGTGAGCAATCTGAGAGTTTGGAATTGCCAACTTTGATGAATGCTTACAACTGGAAACAGATGGAGAGACAGAGAGCAGCCAGCTTTTGTTAATGCCAGCCGCATGTGAGAGTTACTGCTTAGTATGTATATGAGTCATTTCATTTACAAAATGGGGCTGGAGAGGTGGCCCAGTGGGGAAGGTGTCTGTCACTCACATGTAAGGGCCTGGGTTAGTTTCCCAGAACCTCTTTGGCGGTGACATCCTTAGTAGATATTCTTTTTTTGTCTGTCTGTCTGTCTGTCTGTCTGTCTGTCTGTCTGTCTGTCTGTCTGTCTCTATCTATCTATCTATCTATCTATCTATCTATCTATCTATTTATCTATCTATCTATCTTGACAGGTTCTATCTATCTGTCTGTCTGTCTGTCTATCTTCACAGGTTCTCATTTAGCCAAGGATAGCTTTAATCTTACCATGTAGCTAAGGTTGGTCTTGAATTCCTGATCCTCCTGCTTCTGCCTGAGTGCTGGGACTATTGGTGAGCTCTCCCATATTCCAGTATCATTCTTTATCACTAACCCTTTGTGATTTGTCTTTTGAGAAAACTGAATCACAATGAGAAATATTACTACATTTCTTTGCTCACGTAACAAAATATAAAGCCATCACTTATTGAAGACATGTATTATCTTGATAATGTACTAAGCACTAGTCTTGCATTCTTCCATTATGTCTCATACCAATCTTGTGAGATTGGCACTTACAAATTGATCTTTTATTTAATTTCAGTCCATAATGACATTGTGAGGATGATATTCATATCTCCATCTTATAGACACTGGGTCTAAGCCACTTCTCTGAGTTTATAGAGCTGGTTACAGGCATTACTATCACCTCCAGTAGATTATAAGCTTTATGAAGTCAGGGACTCTGTTGCTATTATGCCCAGATTGCTGGGACCTCCAAAAGACCACCGTGGAGACCGAATCCTGTATACAAAAGCAAAGAGCTTTTATTTTCAAGCTCGGAACTTGACTCTCTGTCTGATGTAGCAGTGAGAACAGAGAGCCCAGAGCCCAGACAGGGTGGGGTTTTTATCATAGCAGAGGTTGGGGCGAGGGGATTTCCAGGGTTCAGGACCCTGATTGGCTGACATTTGTCTAGGGGTATAGGGAATGTTTGAAATATCAGCTATTTCCCCTTAGATGCAGGCCTCCCTGGGTGGGGTCAGCTTCTGGCTTTTCGTGGATCCAGGTATTGCCTACCAGAAGCTGTGTCTGGGTTTCTAAGCCTGTCAAGGCAGCTGTGTGGTCAAGCTGTTTTGCCCCGCCCCCCCCATAGTTGCAAAGTCTGAAACAGTAAAGGATACAAAATAAATACATTAAACACTGAGGCAATATGGAGATGCATACCAGGGGGAAGAGCATTGGAGGGGTTTGGGACCTGGTGAGAAGAATATTTTCAGTTGTGTTGCAGAATTACTGGCCACCTGATTTAAAGCAGGCTTTTCACTTATTGAGTAAGGTAACAGTGTGTGTGTGTGTGTGTGTGTGTGTGTGTGTGTGTGTGTGTGTAAAAAGACAAATGGTCACGTGCACATTCATGTGTAAATGTATGCATGCCCACATGGGTATTTCTACACGTGTGCATGATATGGAATGAGGGGCTGAATTTGTGAAAGGTCATTTAATCTGACATACTTAGTTCACTACCCAGCTGGGGACGGAGCTTAGAGGTCCCCTATATGCCTAGTATATGCAAAGCCCTGGGCTCTTTCCTCAACTTGCAAAAAGAAGAGAGTAAAATCAAGACTTGCAACTATACTACCTGTGCCACCCACAGGGAGAGAGGCTAGCCAGAGAGCAAACATCTTTCTTGCTGCAATGGAAGAGGATAAGGAAAGAAAACAATATAAAATAGGTTGATAGGGTCAGAGAAATATTACATGCTGGTGCCACTGTACATTACATTAAGACACGCCCATCCAAACTATTGTTAGTATATTCCCCAAACTCAAAGGTCTGTGTGTTTGCAATGACATTAGAATAAACCACCAGCGGAGGAAGGACCAAATCCTGCAGCCTGTTACTGGTTGAATAAAGAATCTGACCTTCATCTGAACCAACCGCGTGGGAGACCCTGAAGGGCTTTAAGTGAGGAAAGAAAAACCAGACTTGCATTTTTAAAGATCGGTGTGGTGCAGCACGGCCAGTTGTCTAGAGGGATGCCAGCAATCATAGTATCAGTGAGACGACTGGACAATGAGGTAGAAGGGAGGGCTGATGGGGAGTGGGTGTGGGGTCGGGGGTGGGGGAGAGTCCAGGGACTCTTAGTAGAAAAAAGCCACAGGACTTGCAGACAAAGGCACTGGGGATGCAGGGAAAGGGCACGCCTTCCAGACCTCTGGAATAATGGAGAGANCGTTCAAAGTGGTGGGGAATCCCAAGGGAGAAGGAAATGGGAGTGGGGTGGGGAGAAAACTGGAACTATTTGCAAGAGAAAGGACAACTATTTCATTAGATACAGGAACACAAAAGCAAAACAAGACCACAGCAGTTCCTTAATCAGAGACGCACTTGATTTAAGGACTCTTAGGCTAATTGAGGGGCCTGTTATAAAAGCAAATTTGACATCTGGGAGAAACTGTTCAAGGACAAACAACCAGGGCTTCATGCAGNGTGGGATCCTCGGCTCATTCTGAAGGCCTAGTCAGAAGCAATGTCCCTGGCGCTGGGTTTCATTTGAATGTTCTGTGAAGCAAATTGTCCTTTTCCTATTACAACAACGGGTTCTTCAACACCAGTGGCATTATTTCTTTGGTGTTTAATGTTTTATTCCTCTCTGTATTTTTGAAAACTCAGAAAACAAATCATCAGCATGGAGGCAATTTATATAGGTTTTTTAAAATTGTATTTTATATAGATGTTTGGTTTGATGAGCAGCTGTGGTGGTTTGCATGAGAAATGTCTCCTATAGCCATGGACTGTTGGAGACTTGGTCCCCAGTTGGTGATGCTGTTGGGGTAGGCTTAGGTGGTGCAGCCTTGCTGGACCAAGGTTTTCACCGGGAGCAGGCTTTGAGAGTAAAAAGCCACACCTCCTTCAAATCTGCTTGTTTTGTGATTACAGTAAAGGATGCGAGAGCTCAGCCTCCTGCTCCAGTCGCCACGCCTGCTGCTTGCTGCCATGCTTCTCTGCCCTCGTGGACCCTTACCCTCTGGAACCATAAGTTCAGATAAACTTTCTTCTATAAGATGCTTTGGTTGTGGTGTTTTATTGCAGAAACAGAAAGTAATTAATATAGAATCCTGATTTTTTTAAGGTGCTCATGAACTTACTATCACATCTGTTGTGGCCTAAGACACCGTGTGCACAGTATTGCTCCATCTCCATATTTCTGTGAGGGAGATATTTCTGACTGAGGGAACTGAGGCTTAGTGAGGTCCTTTCCTTGCTGAGTTCTGTCGTAGCTTGGAGTTGAGAAGCCAGCCTCCAAAGTCTACAATCTTTCTACTCTGCCTTCAGAAATACCTTGGACATGATTTGAATGCATGCCTAAGGGCTCGTAGGTAAAAGCTTGAACCTTGGTTGGTAGTGTTAAGAGATGGTGGGACCTGTATGAGGTGGGTGCTTGCGGAAGATCTTTAAGTCCTCATGAGCACTGCCTTCAGAAAGGTAAAAGCTGTGTTCATGAGAACCTGGTTTGGGGCCTGAGAAAGTTGCTAAGAAAAAGGAAGACTAGGCCCTCTCCAGTCTCTGGATACTGTCTCATCCTGAGTTCTTTCTCTTCCATGCACTCACTTTCTATGAAGCCCTCACCACAGGCTGAACTGATGGGACAATCAAATCCTGGACTTTCAGCCTCCAAAACCCCAAGCTAGTGAAGTTTTCTTCTGTGTAAAGTTCTCAGCCCAGGTTCTTTAGTACAGAAACTGAAAACAGACCAATACAGGCTCTTGGTCATAGCCTTTTGTTTCAAAGTAGAACAACAGAGTCCTCTTTCTGATAAGCAAGGTTAGGGAAAAAAAATCAAAACCAGCAAAACATCTGGACATTGTTTTTCAACTTATTGACGCTGCATTAGCTAATGATGCTATCTATGAAATAAGATTCCCAAATTAGCTCTTCCCTAGACTTCCTCATTATTCACAGTTTCATAGATGAAAGACAGGGGAACTCCTTCCTTGGACTGAGTGGCTGTCCTGTGGTTGATGGGACAGTTGATACCGGAAATCACTGCCCCCATTTCACAGGGGAAAAGAAGGAGAAACATCTTGACTAGTTCTAAGTACACATTAGTAACTGGGAGGAAGAATTTCATTTGTAACCTGCAAAGTCCACTGCTGTTCATCAGGGGGTATTGTTGGGGCTTTTGTTTTGTCCATGAAAGAAAATGTCAAATCACTCTCAGGCGGTGGAATGCTAAGCAGTGGCTTTGAGTGACTTGTATCAATAAATCACTGCTTGATTTTTGCTGACCTTAATCTCTTTCTTGGACAGACAAACACAGTTTTTATTTGACCTCAACACCCAAGGGAGGGCAGTATCTCAGACCAGTATTAAAAATAAAAAAAAAAAAAATCAACTGCAAAGTTTGTTTACTGCATTGGGATTATTCCTGTCTCTTATACACATCTACACTGTATACCTGGTCATGTTGTAAAGCACTCACTGTGTACCTGGTCATGTTGTAAAGCACTCACTGTGTACCTGGTCATGTTGTAAAGCACTCACTGTGCACCTGGTCCTGTTGTGTTTTCAAATATTGACTAATTTTATCTTCATAATAATCCAATGAAGTAGGTGCTGTTGTGACTCTCCTTTGATGATAGAGAAAAATAAAATGTAAGTGTGTTAAATATCTGTCTCAAGGTCACACTGGAATGAAGAAGCTGGCTCCTTAAGGTATCATCTTACCTATCTTGCTAAGTGGCCCTGAATTTCTTAGGCAGAAGATGAGACTGTGGTTCCTGTGGGTTTATTCCCCTGAGGACTAACAGCCCCTACTCATGGACTCTGCTCTATCCTCCACACCTTCTCAGATGACAAAATACTTCCCTGTCAAATTTAACAATGAGACAGACCTGGCCCTGCTCTAGAAGAGGCCCTAGAGGGTGCTGTCCACGCCCCTGGTGCTGATCACTCTCTTCCCTTCTTTTAGTAAGAAGGGAGTTGCACTCATCCTGTGTGCTGTTCAGATCTGTGCCTCTAACAGCAGATATTGGGTGCTGTACACTGTCCCAAACACTTTTCATGGCTCATGACTCATCTAATTCTCACAGCTGTTTTATATAGTGGGATGATTTTCCTCCATTTCGTAGATAAGGTCCTGAGAAACTAAACGGTTAGGTAGCCCGCAGATGCAGTCTGAAATGACAGAGCTTGGATTTGAACCCACATATTTTGTGCTGAGAACCTAGTTTTCCTCCTGTGAAACAGAGAACTAGTTTTCCTGAGCCACATGGTTAATGTGTGGGACAGGCATGGTGTGAAATTCTCCGTGAGTCCAGACGCCTCATGTTTTAAATGGCGCATGAAGTTTCTCTGAATGTGGACTCTTGTTTGGAAGTCACTTGTGTTCAGAGTCTGAGCAAGATTCCCAAACGACAAGGGGAAAAGTGAACCAACCAGAAAAGAAACCGAGACCAGTACTGGATATGCAAATGAGTAAAAATGTAAATATGTAAAGCGTTAATACATTTTTACACCATAGCACACAGTCTTTACACCAGAGCACACAGCACAGTAGTTTCATCACCCTTTAATCCTCCGATTCTACTGTGTACCCACTTCAACCTCCTTCATTGTTTGGAAGCTTCTGCTCTAAATATGCCATTCAGACTTCCCTGACCTCTGTTTTCTGCTTGGACTCAGCCAAAGGGAGGTACCTGCTGGAGAGATGAGGTAAAAGAGTGAGTTTGGGGTGCTCAGTCCCCTGGCTCATTCCTAGATGTACCACTGGTTGGTAAGAGCCATGTTCCCTGTCTTCAGCTCTATCTTTGTTGAAGGCTTTCTTCTACCTCTACAGCTGGAACGGACCTAGTTTTCCTTGCTTCTCTGGAGAGGCAGGATGGCCAAGCTTTCTGCTGATGTCTCACACAGCTACTCTTCCCTTTTAGTTTCTTTCTCCCTGCCCTAACCTTGTAAATAACCTCGGTGTAAAATCCTGTTACAGCCCTTTCTGAGTGCTCCATTTCTTTCCTCTCAGGACTCTAATAAATTGAAAGAGAGTATAAGCAAAAAGAAAATAGAAAACTCGCTGTTTAATGACATGGTAAGAGAAAACAATACACTATTACAATAGACATTTTCTGTATGTAGGGGCATAAGTATCTGTGTGCATTTGCTCATCTCGTCCTTTCATTTGCTGTGTGAAGTGTCTTACTATGAGACTCTGGTTTTAAGCACCTCTTTGAGAATAAATCAGGTTATACCTGCATGATGCTGAGGTTGACAGTACATCTGTTCCTGCTTGGTGATAAACAGGGGTAGACTAAGGAGACAGGGCATAGAAAGTCAGCATCGATAGAAAGTCTCAAAGCTGTGTCTGATCCCAGATGAGCATCTCTGGTGCCTGTAAGAAATGACGACCCTCAGCAAGTAGCACGCATTTGCCTTCCACAATTACTCTCCCAGTGGCTAGAAGGAAAATCTCACCAAACAGTAACTCCAGCCCCAGAGTTTACCCCATTCTCATATAGCAGGCATTTCCTGCCTGAACCATAAACAGAAGAGTCTGTTTCCCCTGCTATCCACAGTCCTCACAGGAAGCCAGTCCATTCCTCCTCCCTTCTTATCCCACATGCCCTGATCCCTCAAGATGGATTCTAATATATGAAGCCCTAAATGTGTGTGGGGGGGTACTTTTTTTAAAATAGTGAAAACTACGTAATACTACTATTCTAACTTTTGAAGACTGTGAGACTCCCTGGGAGACTGTCTGAGAGTTTGGCTGTAGCAGTTTGGTGGTAGTAGTAGTAACAGTAATAGATGTAGCCATGACAATTGCAGATGCCACTTCTGCTGGAGGCTGTCAGTTGCTTACCAAGCATCCATTATTTCTTTGTCCTTACTGAAGAACTCCAGTTTTGTTGGAGATGGCAATGTACCCAAATGTATTGGCTATTTTTATGTCAACTTGACACAAGATAGAGTCATCTGGGAAGAGGGAAGCTCAACCGAGATAATACCTCCACCAGACTGGACTGAAGGGAAGTGTTGGGGGTGGGGGTGGGTCTCACAAATTCTTGATTAATGATTGATGTTGATGTGGGAGGGCTCATCCCACAGTAGGCAATGCTAACCCTGGCCGGGAGGTCCTTGGTTGTGTAAGAGAGCAGGCGGAGCAAGCCAGTAAGCAGCACTCTTCCACGGTCTCTGCTTCAGTTCTTGCCTTCAGGTTCCTGCTTCAGTTCCTGCCTTGACTTTCCTCAATGATGGACTATAATGTGGAAATGTAAGACACATAATCCCCTCCCCAAGTTGGTTTCGGTTAGTGATTTATCACAGCAACAGAGAACCCTACTATAACACCAAGCAAGCATCGCACTTTTCAACTCTGCCCCATGCAAACAAGGATACCCACTGCAGTACACATCTTTAATGATACTTCCTGGGGCTTCAGGAAAGCATCTCATCAGCAGAAAAGGATGAGCAAATGCTAACCATTTCCTCTTCGGTTCTTCATCATTCCTCTTATTCTTGTCTGGGGTGAGGTCATGATGCCCACAGTGGGAAGGGATCAAATTTGCCAGTCTTAAGGTGGTGAAAGAAACTTAGCATCAATGGCATCTTGTAGTCACCGCACTAGGTGTATACACAGTATACTTTAGGACTTTGTGAAGGATGAGATAAAGCACATTTATTTGGTTAGGTACTGACAGCAGGGTTTTAATTCTGGATCACTCACTTGTCACTCTGTAATGCCCAATGTCAAAGCCATTGTCCACATGTACATGAAGAATTAGTACTTGAATGGATGTTACTATTAGTGAGGAATTACTTATAATGCTATTTAATCAATTGAATTTAAATTTTAAAAGAGTGTAGCCCATGCTCTGTCCACTTCCTGGTGCTTCCAGGAACCACTTTCTAAATATTTTGCTCTGGGCCATTATCTGGGGTGTGCTTCTGGGGGACACACCCAAGGCTTTCACAGAGAACCAGAAAAGCACATGTCTAAGCTCTGCCATGGACACAGCCTGGGACAAATTCCACAAGTTCAGAGCCCCACTAATCAATACTGAAACTAAATAAATACAATTTTTTTTGTTAATCATCGAAAATTTTAAATTGGATTGTGATGTGCTATGGTGGCAAAATACTAGATTCTAAAGATATTGCCAAAAAGAATATTAGAACTTAGTATCTTTAGATTATTGACTACAATGTTGAAATAACATTCTGAATACATTGGGTTGATTAAAAGACTTCATTCACTTTTGCCGCTTTTCACTTTGTTGACTCCTAGACAATTTAAAGCTATACACATAGCTCATATCAACTCCCCTCCCCAGTGGAAGAGTGATGTTCTACTGACACGTTATCTGTCCTGGGCTCATGTATCCTGGGACCAGCATTTCACATTGATCTCATGAGGATCATAAAGTAACTGTTTGTAGTGAGTGATGCTGAAGAATGAGTGATGCTTCCTGAAGAAGCTGCTTTACCCCCAAGTCCCCAGCTGACTAGGGAGAGGCTGCTGGCTGTATTTGGCTCTTAGGGCGGTGGCTTCAACCACTGTGTGCTCTTGGTAACTCACCATGTGTAACTGTGCAGAGATCATTGAGCTTCCTCACTGAAATGGTAATTGACTGCAGATCAGTCTCCAGTGAGTGTAGCTAGAGAGACCAAGTAAGATCCAGTGAAAAGATAACATTAACTAGAGGAATCTGGGGTACTCCTGCCTGCCAACTGTCTTCTGAGGCAGAATGAGGTTGATTAAGGATGCCCCCCCCCGCCGCCTCTCTCTCTCATTAATAACAAACAGGGGTTTGGGAGAATGTGTATCAACCTGGTATAAATCCAGGCAAAGTAAGGGTGACAGCTGAGATTTGTGGGTGAGCTAGCTGTTGGTTGTTGAGAAACCAAAGAATGAAATGTTTGGCCACACATAGCTTGTCCTATAGCCACTGTCACAAAGTCCACTTTTGTTCTGAAATATTTTCCTTGGGAATTCTATGCTCTTACATGAATATACAACTTCAACTTCATATCTGCTCTTTCCCATGGACATTTTTGGTAAGCTTGCTTTAACTACAGAAAAAGAACAGTTGCAAGCTTGTATTCTTTTAAAAATGGTTTATTTTAGTTTTTATTATATGTATGTGTTTTTATCTGTGTGTTGGTGTGTGCATATGAGTGTAGATGCCTGTGGAGGCCAGAAAAGGGTATCAGATGTCCTGGAACTAGAGTTATAGGCAGCTGTGAGCCTTGGGTGCTGGGAACAGGACTCAGATCTTCTGCAAGAACCTCAAGTGTTCTTAACTGCTGAGCCGTCTCTCCAACCTCCAACACTGGTCTTTTTGTTGTTGTTGTTGTTGTTGTTGTTTTGATTTTCAAGACAGGGTTTCTCTGTGTAGCAGCCATGACTGTCCTGGAACTCATTTTATAGACCAGGCTCGCCTCATACTCACAGAGATCCATCTGCCTCTGCCTCCAGAGCGCTGGGATTAAAGCCGTGCGCCACTACGCCTGCCTAACACTGGTCTTCTTATATGATGCCCAATGTACTGGACTTTAAAAACTTTATCATCTTACCTGTTAGCTGTTCAAGTACAGATAATTTGATACTGCCAAAAATATTTTATTTCTGATTATTTTACCAAACTCAGTATGTGCAGTTTTACTGTTAATGCCCCTCCCCAAATTACCTTTATAATGTAGACAGAATTGCTTTGTGTGTATCTTTATATATCCTGACAAGAAATAGTGGGCTAGTAGATGGACATAGATGTTTTTACTATAGTGGCAATAATGTTTTACATTTCAGCCGTGCTTTTCAAATCATAGCATCTTACAAAGCACCGGGGGCGGTGATAACTTGGTGCATTCCAGCATTGCACATCACCCTTTTAGAACAGGATGTGAAGGATACAGGGCGGCTTCCACATCAAGGAAAATAATAAAACGCATTTCCACGATGGCTGGATCAGAGAACGCATGGCAGTTTCCAGGGTTTGCTCTGCAAGTTTTTATTGGTCTCATCAGATCTCAGTAGAATAGGAAGAAAACAACTGTTACTTCTACACTTTCCAGGCTTAGAAATAGAGACAGGAGGATTTGGAATCTGGAAAGAACATCAAGGCAGGTCCTGATGGAGTCAAATATGGGGTCCCTGTTCCCCTTTCCTGCCTGGCTTATCTGCACACACCTGTCTGTCATGGGACTAACCCTGGACATGCCAATTCTTGTTCCTTTGTCACTTTGTGTGCCTACTTTGAGAAGAGGAAGGCTTCCCTGACCTCTTATTTCTCTGCTTTTCTATGCATTGTTCCTTTTCTTCCTTTTGTTCTGCCTGCCCCCATGCTTCCCTTTTCCTTTCCTTATTCTCATTTTCATTACTTCTTCCCCTTTCATTTTCTTCACATTAGAATCACAGTTCTTTATTTTCCTTCTCGGACTGGCATTACAGTCCTACCTGGAGTTCCTTTCAGTGGAGACCTGGCAAAACCCAAGTGGCTCTCACACAACACTTTTTGGGGGCGTGTGCTTCCAAACTTGGCCACAAGGGGGTGTATGCGCAATATCTGTGGCATCTTTCCTGCTGGAACAGAAGTCAAATGGCTTCTGCTGTAGTAAAAAGAAATGCGCAAGAGGACCTGGGCGTGCCATCCACCAGATAGAAAGAGGATTTGCAAAGCATGTGGATACAGAGTCAGCAGGCTAGATGTCTCTAGGTATATGTGGTTGCCTGGAAGACATGTTTTTTTCCCCCTGATTTTAGACTGGGTGGAATAGAGATAATAAATTGAGCCTAAGCACACACGTGTGTGCCTGCAATGTGTGCCTGCACTGACTGTATACTCACATGTGTATGCATGTGCACATGAGCAAATGTATCCAATTCTCCTTCCAACTGCTGGGCTATAACAACTTTGTTAGCCACACTTTGTTAATCTGAGATTCCTTCCAGCTCTCCTATGCACTGAGTGTGGGAAGCCTCATAGAGTCACTCCTGATCTCAGCATGGGCGTTGAACTCTGAGGATTCCTGCCTACCAAAGTTGCTCCTACCCTTCCAGGGTTGCAGTCAGCGCTTTCAGTCATACTCACGGCTTTGGAAACATGTTTTCTGTAGCAACAACTGGACTCAGAGACCAGAGTGGACCTTCTTGGTGTCCTCTGCTGTAACATGCTGGTGATGGATTTCTAGGTGAGGCTGTGCCATCTTTTGGTGCCCTCCTTACATGACAAAGCCCCTGTCTCAAAGATCTGAGTAGCAGTGGTGTTAACAGAACCACTTTTCAGGAGGAATGTCCCCTGGATAAATGACTGCTTGCAGTGCAGTGACCACTCAACCAGACTGGGCTAAGGAGCAGAGTGGGCTCCAAGGACACAGAAGATGAAGACTCAGTGCAGTGAGTGTGAACAAGAGCAGAAGTAACTCTGGTGGAGAGAGGAGGAAGAGCTGGAAAGCATTAACACTGTGCCCATGAGGAGGTTAGTGAGGTTTAAATCTAGTTTGAGTTTTGACCGTGCAAACTGGTCATCACCTTTTCCCTGTGCTCAGAGACAGTGCTGGTGCCAGATTAGTAGCTAGTAAGCAAGAGAAACGGGGGCCAAACTGAAATCTGATTTGAACTTCTCCACCCATGTGAATGCAGCATAAGGCTCACCTCTCTTAAACAAGTAGAAAGAGAAGTTTGTAGTGTGGGCAGTGAGCCTTTCATATAAGGAAACTATCTCACAGACACAGAGCCTGTGATTGGTGCATGCCCTGGTGACGTCAAGCACTGCAGGAGTGTCTGACTCACTAGAGTTCATGTCGGTGGCCAGGACTATGTCATCTGTCTCTCCTTGGGAGCAAAGGGCTGGAAGCAGGGAGATTATGAGTGACGGTTACTTCACCCACAGGGGTTGCAGAGACCGGCTATGCTTCCTCTGGAAGCATGGAATGCTGGGTAAGGTTAGCTTGGGAAGTACTCCTTGCATCTCAGGGACTGAGAGGCAAGTCCCTGACCCGGAGCTGAGGGAAAGGTAGTTCCCCTTCCTAACATTAGCTGAGGGACTCCATGAAGGGTGGATAGGAACTGTGGAGCCTTGTGCAAAGTTGCCATGCTATGTCCTCTAAATTCAGAGTGGTCTCATCACACAGTGTGTGCATAGCGAGAACCAGAGTATTCTGGAAAGATCTCTGGCTTAGAAACCCAAAGACCTGAATGCAATTACTGTCTGCAGATGTTTGCAGGAAAGCCCCAACNTTCCCCAAGACCTAAGTGTCTTACTTTCTAACTTGAAAACTTGGGAGTGCAGGATGGTGGGTTCATGAAGAATGGCAGAGTATGTGGTAAGACATGGTGGTGCCCTGCGGTGGATCTTATGATCCAGCCAGACTGGTGGGTGGGGACAATTTCCTGACTCTCCTACAGGAACGTCAGTCTTCTTCCCTGGAGGACCTGGCATGGGCAATCACAGTGCTGGGTGCCTGCCCTTTTGGAAGTTTCTGTGAGGAGGAGGGTTCCGAGCAGGTGCTTCAGCATCTCTGCCTTCAGCTTCGTGGTGTCTAATCCTCCTCCCCAGCTGCTGGCAGGGCATCTCTGCCAACTACTCCAATGGGGGTGGGACACAGATCTAGTCTCCCAGGTCTCAGATCACTACCTGGGAAGGTAGTGGTAGGGAGGGTTTAGAATAGGAGGACCTGGAAACTCAGACTGACAGTTGGCAGAGTATGAAATGACCCAGTCTTAGTGAGTTCTTGATGAGTAAATGGTGATAAACAGAATCTCTGTTGCATGTATGGAGAGGACTATGTGTAAAGCCGCCAGAGCAGCCTGACACTTAGTAAATGCTTGAGGGACTGCTGACATAACCCAGATACTGGAGACCCAGATGTGAGGTTCGGACTTGGGGCACACTGCCTGACCAGACTAGCCTGGGGCTCGGGGTCAGAAGCAGGATCTACCATTAGGATCCCTTGCTGACTCTGCTGGCTTGTGCTCCACGTCCTGCAGTGAGGACCACACAGATGGTGCCTGCCTGCTGCCTTTCAAGGCTTTTGTTTCAGAGAGCAGCCATGCAGGGGAGACTGCCACAGAACAGCCAAGCTTTCATCTTGTGATGCGTGCTTGTGAAATAGTGAATCCTCATGAGCTTTCTATGGAATGACCTCTTCTCATCTCTACTTGACAGACGAGGAAACTGAAGCACAGGTGACCTAACTTTGCTAAAGGGCCACAAACTAGTAGCCATTTCATTTTACTGCCTCTGGACAGTTTTGACTAAAGAGAGACACAGGGAACACTGTTGCAGGGGACTCTGGAAATGCACCTTACTATGTACAGGGCTCAACACCGGATCAGGTGTTTGGCGGATGTCTTCAGTAAACTTTTCTGGTGTCCTCCCCACATTCATCCTAGGCACTAGGTGTTGGGAGACCTCTCCTTCAGACAAAACTTGCTGTGACCTGAGATAGTTCTGGGCTGTGAAAGCAGAGCTACAGTTCTGTGAGTGGTTTCAGAACACGGGAGAAAGAAAATGAAGCGATTTGGGTTTTCTGGGGAAGTTTTCTGGGCTATCAAGGGACTATGATCTGGAGGTTAGGACTTGAGGTGGGGCTAAAGGAAAGACTGAACAAGAACTCTGGAATCCTTGGCTTGGTGTGGGATATTTATTCCACACACTTCAAGGGATCTGCAAGGGGCCTAGGAGAGCATTTGCTGGGGTTTGGTTGGTTGTTTAAGAGGGAGACATCACCACCCAAGTGCGGTGTTGGTAGGTTCCCTTCTGGGGACAGTTTTGAGAGACTCACTCATTCATGACCAGGCACCCGCATGTTTATGGCTAAGGAGAAGGGCAACTCCAAGCAAGTCTTGGAAGACAAAGACAGTCTGAAGGACAAGCGCTTTTACATAACCGACCTCTGCGCCAAGGGTCTCAGGAGGCTGGCGTTCCAAGCCCGGGCCCGGCGTTATTAGCATACAGATACCAGCGAACAGCAAAGAGACCTAAGTTAGGCAAGTCAGCCGAGCTTTTGAGATCGAGTCACCGGGTCGCATCGCCTGTTCCCAGAGCCGGGCCCGGTGAACCCGGGGTCCCCAGGTTTTGCCCTTGTCCCTTCTCCCCAGGACGGGTGACCTTGGGCGCGCCACTTGACCTGTGAGCCTCAGTTTCCCAGCCTGTGCACATACAAGGCAATGCTGGACAGCTTAGAGACGCTTCCCGGGGAGCCCGGGACGGAGACCAGGGGCCTGGGGACCGGACTCGCCCCCAAGATATCCCCGCCGCGGGTTCGCGCAGTCCCAGTGCCCCCACGAGGCGGCGCGAGCCGGGCGGTCGGCGCAGCGCGCAGGCGCGGCGGGCGGGGCGGGGAGGGCGCGGGGCACTGCGCGGCGGCTCAGAGCGCGCGGGGCGGGTCGCGGCAGAGCTAGGCATCCGCGCGGCTGGCGGGCGAGCCCGAGCAGCGCTCTTCGGCTCTCCGGCCCGCTTCTTTCGCTCATCCCGCCGCCGTGCAGCTCGCGGCCCGCAGCGCGGTGATCTGGGGCTCCACGGGGCCGGGCTGAGCGGCCGCCGCCCGCCCCGAGCCGCCGCCGCCGCCCGGCCGCCCGCCCGGCTTGGCCGCCGAGGCGCCTGGCGGGGTCCGCGCCGCCGGGGGCGGGCGGCTCGGGCTGCGGGGCGGCTGGCGCGCGCGCGCCGCGGGGCGGAGAAGCGGGCCCGGCGGCCGGCGAGCATGGAGGAGAAGTACCTGCCGGAGCTGATGGCGGAGAAGGACTCTCTGGACCCCTCCTTCACGCACGCCCTGCGCCTGGTGAACCGAGGTGAGCGCGCCGGCCGTTAACGGCACCCGCGCAGCTGGCTCCTGGGAGGAGGGAGGAGGCCGGGCATCTGGACGGGACTGGAAGCGCATCCGTGGGGACCCTGCTGGACCCAGGGGAAACTTCTGGGCGAAACACAGTCAACGTGCAGGGGCCTGTGTCTGGGCCGATGCTGGACAAGCCCACTGGAGAGGGAGAGTGGGGCGCCCCGGGACCTGGGCTGGGGTGTTCGGGGTGTCCAAGGAGCTGGAAAAAAGCGCTGCAGGGAAATGGATGGGCTTGAGCGGATTGGCTGCGCAGGAGGTGAAGGGAACAGGTGCTTGGGTTGTTAGTGAAGTTTGGGGACCTTGGGAAGAGGTTTAGGGTCAGATCCTTCAAGCAAGATAGAGGAGGAGGACCCCAGCGGCCCCGAGGGAGGAGCCCAGCCCCTCTCCCACGATCTTCTGTGTGTGCCCAGGCAGCCACCGGCTGGGCAGTTTGCCGTTCCTGGGGGCGGGCACTCATGCTAGCCTGGCAATCAGGCGGCCCTTGGAGGACTCAGTTTGGGAGAGGAGGCCCGCCAGAGAGCCCGTTCTTGCTCGCCCTTTCTCTCTTTGAGACAAGCTGGGCGGGTGACCCTCATTGGTGGCGGGCTTGGGGTTGAGCATATTGCCAAAGGAGCCACCCGCCTGTGCCATTTTTCACACTCCTCCAACCAGCGCGGGTGGGAAAGGAGCCGGAAAGTGCCAAGGACAGGGACACTGGGGTTTATGGAGGCACGCCTACCCAGAACAGTGTTCTTCAGGCTTACTTCTCCTTTGGCTTCCTGAATCATCTGCTAGGATGGAAGGTAAATGAAGCCAGCCTTGCCCGGATCTGTCGGCTACACCCGGGTCCAGCATATGTGTTTCAGAGGAAGATGGGCTGGGGACCTATGGCCTTCTCCCTTTTCTTTCTTTTCTTTTNCTTTTTCCTTTCTCTTTTTCAGGGACATGACCGAGACATTATCTGGTCAGATCTGTAACCCTTTTATGAATCACTCTGTGCAGTGGTTCCTGGTTAGGGNTATGCTTCTCTCAGTGCTGGCCTTGACTCTTATTGTTGAGAGAGAAAGATGAGGCAGACATATTCTATTTGTGTGTAGATACCTATGTTTTNGAACCGCGACCTCTGCNACTTGCTTGTTGTAGACAGTTGTCAGGAGTAGGCTGTTGTCGCCTGCTGGGGGTGATGGAGAGACTTCTGTTCTCCACGAATTTAAGCTTCTTTGAATTGTTGAACAGAAATAGGTTTGCAAGCCTCTCCTGTTAATGACATGCTTATTTTGATTTCTTTAATATAGCAGGCTTGTGAAAGAGTAATGGGCATTCGCTCCTGAATTAGAGAAAAAGAATTTAAGTTTTACTGCCTGGCCCGTCTGAACAGTTTTGTAGTCAGATTCCTGCAGTTAGATTTGTACTCCGCACTCTTCATGATTTACATATATCTTTTGCTGCCTGCTGGGCTGTCATCTCTNTAAGAAATTTCTTTGTACATTGTGTGAGATCAGTGGATTAGAAATGGTCTGGACTGTGAAACCAAGCACAGTTTTCCTAGTGAAGAGACAAAAATCAAACCAGGCTTGTACTCAATTAGGGAGACCAGTTTTAAAGGATAATGAGTTATTTTTAAAGTCGGGCTTATGCTCCGTGGCATGTTGTCATAGCCTTGTGTTGTTAAGATGTTCACAATTCTGTCGGTTCCTGCNTCTACTGGTGTTAATAATGAATCCATTTCCTGATCCAGATACTGGGGAGGTGTTGTTATTTAGGGCTTGTTCGGTGGTGAACTTGGTTGCCTTGTTTTTCATCTGGAATGTAATTCTTGTAAGAAGTACATTTCTTACCTGTGAAGGAAGCTCTGCTGCTAGGGTACTCCTGTTACTGTGAGTTTTTACATGACTTGAGATGGAGGCTGGTATCCAGAACGTAGTGCTCTGTCATTTAAAATATTAATTATGGGCTGTTATGTAACTCCAGCGTTACAAGTACCGTTTTAAAAACATCGGGTCTGAAGTCAGCATTCGGGTGATTGTTGGCAAAGTTTCATTTGAAATCTGATAGCTACCCTCTTATTGCTTAAAGGAAGGCATTGTTATTCTTATTTTGCTGTTC
>LZPO01076422.1:46084-58570 GCA_001675575.1 Neotoma lepida
TTCTGGATGCCATAGTAGAAAGTTGTCTCAAAAAAAGTATCAAGGGAGTGCTGCTAAGCATTCCTCAGGAGAGAAGCCTCTTCTGATGCATAGATATGTTGACCAGGTATCAGANCTATTAGCACTGTTTGTGGGGTCAGTGAGACTTACTCCACTTTGCAGTTTTGTGCTAAACATTGTTAGTCTTAATCCATTCTACATTTACTTTAGACAGTAATCAAATACTTACGTATCTAAGGAGCTAATTTACTCAGAGAAAACTTGATGTTAAGAGTTAAGATGCAGCAAGGAAAATCGACAGTAGGAACTAACTACTTCGAGGCAGTTCTTGTTTAGTTCAGGGTCAAGCTTGTTGGTTTGTATGTCTGAGTGTTCGAGTACTGTGTCATGGACGCTCCTACACTGAATGGGCCTTGGATGTTTACCAAACACTAGGTAACTGTAGCTTAGTTGGAAGATGTGTCATAGCATGAACAAGTTCCTGGTTCAGTCCCCAGCAATGCAAAGAAAACACCCAGTCAACAATGCAAATGCCTGTCCAGTTTTGGATGCTACCCTGACCCTGTAGGTCTCTCCTAAACCAGTCCCCATTGTGTTCGTTGCTGGAGCTCAGGAAGGCATGGCAGCTGCCTGTAGGTCTTTCAATTTTGTTCTCTTTCAGACTTTTCTTCTCTGTTCATTTAGCCTCACACATACTCTTAAGCTGTAGAATTGATTTAAGATTTATGTAAATGTCTACCATGCCCTTGATAGGGATTACTGACTGGAAAGCTGAATTTGAGGAGGAAGGTCTTGTAAACAGTATTGCATTCTTATCTATGGCCGTGCTGAGTATCTTCATTTTTCAGGTATTTAAGTTTCCATCTGAGTAGTTGCAGTTCCTATTGTATAGACTTTATACCCATTTTATCAAATTAATCTTAATGTCCTATCTTGATGCTATTGTGATGTTATTTACGATTCTATTTCTAATGTTTTTGTTCTGTATTTGGCATGCAGTTAATTGCTCTATAGTACTCCCACATGCAGTCACTGTTGAACTCAAGGTTACTTCTGTTGTCTTTGTTGTAGATAAGTTAGGACTTTCTAGACTATTTTATCTAAATAANAACAGTTTTGCCTTTTCTGAGTTAAGTTTATGTTCAGTTTTCTGTTCTGAGTAGGACTCCTGCCTGCCACAGTGCAGACATACGCTTTGAAGGAACATGTGTGATAGTGTTTTCGGTTGAGTATGATGTGGCCTTAGGTTTTTCTTTGTGTGTGTGTGTGTGTGTGTGTGTGTGTGTGTGTGTGTTGTGTATGAGTGGGTGCGGCAGGAGAACAGAAGTTGACATTGGATGCCTTCTTCCATCACTCTCCACCTTCTGTTTTGAGACAGGATCTCTCTTCACCTGGAACTTGCCCAGTTGGTTGGATCAGCGGATCTGGGGTCCTGCTGTCTCCAGCTCCTCCGCACTGGGATTGCTGTTGGGGATTACACTTGGGTCCCCAGATTTGCACAAGTACTTTCCTGACTGAGCCCAGCCCCGCCTGTACTTTCTTAAAGATGGTCTTTGGTCTTTTTCAGNTTGAGGAAGTCTCCTTTTACTCTTACATTGTGAAGAGTTTTTAATTATTTCAAGTATTTAATGTGTTAAAAGCTTTTGCTACATTGCCTCAGATCCTCACAGTTTTCCTTTTTAGTCATTTAAATGTAGTGAGCCCTGTTGAATTGTTTTCAAATGTTAAACCATGTTACCTCCCTGGAATTCTCAATCCTCTGAGCTCATGTATTATTCTATTTAAAGCTCCTGAGATTCCTGTTGCTAATATCTGTGTGTGGTACATTTCCATCCTCATTCATAAGGAATAATAGGTAGATAGGTACGGGGGTGGGCTTTATTAGTTTCCAAAATGTTTACCAGAGTTTTGTACCACCAGACTAGTAAGTAAAATGGGCTTGGCGTTTGTGTTTCTTCTCTGTTTAGGAATAGTTTGTGTAGAACTGATAGTGTTCTCTCTTCTAGGTTGGTGGAATCACCCATGGAGCCTGTAGGTCTGGGAATGCTTAATCCCTGATCACAATTCTCTGTTCTGACTAGCTCTCCATGTCATCTCGTACTTAAGTGGCCTTTGGTAGTTTGTGGGTTTTATGGCAATTAACTGTCTGGCTTGAGTTATCAANTTTAACATTCTTTTCTCTTTTTTAAGTTTTACTTTTTACTTTTAATTTTTAGTAGGGTCTCTGTTGCCTAAGCTGGCCTGGAATTTACTATGTAGATTAGATTGGCCTTAAATTCATGTTTATTCCTCTCATATCAGCCTTCCTGGTGCTGGGATTAAGGTGCTGTCCACTATGCCCAGTTGATTTTTCTTTCTTTCTTTTATTTATATGNATGTGTGCNTGTGAGTATGGGTGCCTNTGGAGGCCAAAAGAGGGCATCAGCTCCTCCGAAGCTAGAATTTGAGGGGATTGTGAGCCACCTCACANAGGTGCTGAGAATCAAACTCCAGTCCTCTATGTGAGCAGCAAGCAGCAAGTGCTCTTAGTAGCGAGGCCATCTCTCTAGCTCTATTTTTTCACCATTTCTCATGTTTGTAATTTGGTTGACAGCTGCCCGGTTTCCCCTTTCCTTAGACTTAATTTGCTTTTCATGTGTTAGTTTTTTCAGTTGGAAGTTTAGAATGATGGACTGAGCCGTCTCTTCTTCCTATAGAAGCAGCTAATGCAGTGGTTCTCAACCTGTAGGTCACGCCCTCTTTGGTGACTGAATGACCCTTTCACAGAGGTCACCTAAGACCATCTACATATAAAATATTTACATTACAATTCATAGCACTAGCAAAATTACAGTTATGAAGTAGCAGCAAAGATAATTTTATGGTTAGGAGTTAACCACAGCATGAGGAGAACTGTATTACAGGGTCGCAGCATTAGGGAGGTTGAGAACCACGGATGTAATGTTTTGTATCATTGTAGAATCCCTACTNGTTTCAGAAGATGTCTCCCCTCACTCCCATCACCAGCCCCTCCCCAGGTGACCTGTTCCTCCATCTCNGATCTTTGACTGGAACAGGGCAGATAGAGGAGGTCATTGATTGTGTGGGTTATATGTCTTGCCAAATGGCAAGTGGTTTTGCTTTCTGTGAGAGGAGGCAGTGTTTTCCCTTGCTACCTAAAAGAGCTCTCTTTGTTTTTCTGACCTTGTCCATTTTTCTATGAGCACCAAGTGGAGACTTGAGGAGAAAGCGGAANTACTGCGTTTCCCAGCACATCTTAAGCTGTGTATGACAGTTCGTTAACACTTCATTGTTTCTTCATGGCTGCCACATCTGTACTCTGCCAAAGGTGAAGCCTTACATGGGCCTCATCTGTCTTTGTGGACATTTATCATCTTCAGGGTTGTTTTCCCTTGTTTTGTGATCTCAGATCCCTGATTGGCTCAAAAATACTTTGTAGATAATCCAGGTTTTTGTTTTCAAGGGACAAGCAGTGTTCTCCTGCTGCTTTCAGTGGGTGAATAGGTAGGTGATGCAGTTAGATAAATAAATGATGGGTGGGTAAGTGAATGAACNCTGGCAAGAAAATGGTGAACTGAAGAGAGCTCCTGAGCNGACTCTTAAGTTTCAAGGTTTGAATGGAACCTGGAGATGCAAGAAAGCATGGAGGCATGGTAATTCTTTACTTAAAATCCACATATCTTGATACATAAGTTGTCTGTTTCCACATGGTAAACCATCCTAATCTAAATGCCTCTGAACTGGTGTGTTTGCTCCACGCAGTTCTGTGATAGTGGGTCCTGCCTTAGAGATTNTTACTCGGACTCTTGTGGCCATCAGACTAGTTGGGCTTGCTCTCAGCAGAGGTCTCTCTGGGCCAGGTTGCTAGATGCATGCTGCTGGCTTTCAGTGGCAGGAACTCAGAGGTTGGCATTGTTGGAGTCATTACCAGTTAACTGCCAGCAACTTCCTTCACCTCGGTGTTGGCTTCTCNGAGCCACAGGGGCAGGTTTTCTAGAACCTGGCTCATGAGCACGNANTTTGGAGGCACCTGGAATACTTCTTATGTCCTTGGCCTGCTGTGCTCTTTGACAANACATCAGAAGCATTGCTGCGGCTGGCACTGCAGCACCATAGCACAGTTGTGTGTTTCTTCATTTGCTCCCTACTGCCCAGGGCCCTAAAGTGAGCCCAGGTGAGTACATAGATCTGGTGCCATCTCCTTGGAAGGAGTGACAGGAAGATTGGGGCCATCTTCATTGCTTGTAGTGTGATGCCCACAAAACGAGGCTCATTAGTTTACATGGACGACTCTCCTTTAGAGCGCAGTTGTACTGTTGGGGTTGGATGTAGACACTTCCTCTGGCTCGGAGCATCTCTTCCACCTTCAGAAGATCAGTTCAGCTGTCAACCCACAAGGTGCTTGGGTGGGCTGAGAAGGGGGTTTCTTACAGAAGGTGCTGTCTTAGGACNTCAGCAGCTTCCTTCTTGTGTGGCCTTTTCTCTCCTTTGTCACTGAGTTTTTGTGGGCACTGCCAAGGCTTCCAGGGTTTGTAAGTGTTTGCCTTCTGTGTGAATTCAAACTCACTGCCTTTAACACAAGCATCTCTCACCAATCGGAAGTGACATTCCTAAAAGCTCTTTGGGCTGGAGGAGTGAGCCCTAGGCACAGCCTATGGGGACTTAAGAATCAGAGGGCATTTTTATATTATTGTCTAAGGAGCAGCTGTTAATGAGTTGCTGCCCCTCAGCTTCTGCTCAGCAGGTGCTCAGCAGGTGCTCAGCAGTGAGCTCCCCTGTGTCAGTAACCAGTCAAGTAAGTATCGTCCATCAACCCTTAAAAACAACAAAACAATGCAAATACAAAAACCTGCNTTTATATTATTTTTTTTTCCTTCTTGGTCCTGGAGAGTAAACCCAGGGCCTTGCATGTTCTAGGCAGATACATTAGTACAATTGCAGCCTATTTTTTCTCTCTTTTTAAAATTGAGGAAAGTGCTAATCCAGTGTTAGCAAGTTGCTTATGTAAGGTCATAAAGGTAGAAATTGGAAATTCTTTTTGTGCTATTCCATCTGACTCCCCAAAATATATCATTCTGCTAATAACTGGGTCGCTATCCTGTGNTTTATGTGTGATAAGACAGAAGGAGTCTTGTCCTCTGCGCTGAGTTTCCATAGTGTGGTTTGACTTGCTCCCCTTCCTGTGCTGNCTGTGGACCGGGCTTTGTGATTTCTCGGGTATTCACTTCAGAGCAAGCTGCATATGAAGGGAAAGATGGCTTCAGAGGTCACTAACTCAGTCAAACACCCCGTTTTATCTGTATTATGCTTTTCTGGGGGACTGAAACCTGGATACTGTCAGAACCAAACACAGCTCTCACCTTAAAGAGAAGATGAGANTATTTATTCTTGAGCCATATTTCAGTGATGATGGTCCAGGAACACAGATGTGGATTACCCTAAATTCCATGCTCCAAGTGTAGTTTTATAGGTTAACAGAACAAAGAAAATGTCAAGCCAAGGCACATTCAGAATACATTTGTGGTTACATCAGAAGGGTGATGACAGCAAGATGGCCTTAGCTGCTGATGACGTGCTCAGCTTTTGGGTTGGTGGAAAGTGATGAGTCTGCTAAGTAAATAGATGCCAAATGGTTTTATCTATAAGTCATGATTTGTTCTGACACAGAAGAGGGCAAGGAATGGCTATTCGGGGGCTAAAGCTATCGTGACTGTTCTAATCAGTCAGTCCGGCTCTGCAGACACAACTTCTTTCTAGGAATCTCCTTGACAGTACGTAAGACACTTCCTTTGAGATAATAGAAACACTTTTAATCATTAAGGGATGCCTCAGCAGAGGCCTCCTGAGCTGAGCTGCCTAACCATGCATTCAGGTCTGGCCACAGCTCTTGTCCTGAAAGCCTTTCAACACCTCTGAGCTTCCTTTCTCCTCCTTTAACCCTCGAGTGAACTGGAGAAAGCCCTCCTGATGCAATCTTTTGTAGCCTTTTGTGCCCACCTGTCACAACACTGACCGCCCTTCACTGTAATTCTCTCTCTAATGTCCGACTTNCCTACTCTAAGTTATGTGCTAGAACATGTGTCTTGTCTCTNGGAGGNTTCTGCAGANGGCGTAGGCTCCAGCATTGTCAGACAGCCAGTAGGTAAAAGTGACTGCCAGCCTGATGGTTGAAGGTTAGCTGCTTTACTGTTTTCATATGAATAGGGTACTCATGCATTCAGTCATCCAAAAATGTCCTATGTTTGCAAGTTCTCTGAGGAGCTAAGACAGTAAACCTGCTGTTCAGATCATTTGGGAGTGAGAGGACATGTGGGAATGCCCCCTCGTGTATACTGTCTAGCAGCAGTCTAGTGTTTCTGCCTGGGCAGAACTCTGTAGTAGCATTTAAAACCATTTTCATCGTGTGTGTGTTTTGTGTGTGTGTGTGTTTGTGTGCGTGTGTGTGTGTGTGTGTGTGTGTGTGTGGTATCTATTGCAGTGGTTCTGCTCACCGTTTTCTTGAAACTGACTGGGTGTGGGATTTCTCTGACCCCCACAACCACAGGCAGTTTGGTTACCCGTCCTTGTGGCCAGGCATCTGATTGGAAAGGAAAAGAGGTGGAAGGCACAGAGAATGTGGATAATTGCAGTTGTGGGTGAGATATGTAGGTTTTTTCCAGGGCCTTCTCTTGTCTTGTTTCTTATTGTGTTATTTCAAAGAGCATACATGAAATGTCGAGACAGTACTAATCGGTGATACCTGTTACTGGCTGACAGCGTTGCTTGTTTACATTAGCTTTGTGTTTCATTACAGTGGTCTCACACAGAGATGTTATTATCTACAAGCACATGACTAAAGAGGGAGTCAGAGATTAAGTAACTTGGCGAAAGCCGTGGAGCTCTGAGGGGCTGAGATGTAAACCCACATCTGACCTGCTCCTAAACCAGCCTTTCTAACCCCACACTCCGATGTATTAAATCTGCTGGGCTGTATGTTATTATTTTTTTTCTTTACAGTGCAAGTTACACCCTTTTTCCATCTGAAACTTGTTCTCTCAGTGTATCTCCTGATGTTTGTTTGTAAATTCTCAGCTATAACTAGAGCTAGCAAGCCACACTGTTGTTAGGGCCTATCACCCACATCTCAGTCCCTCTCACTGCAATTGTTTGATGTCCTTAATTTCCTCTCTGGAAACATCAGAGTGTTTTCAATGCATTTATCTGATTTACTTTATCTTTTTGAGTTTTAACCTTGCCAGGAGGAGAGAAATTTGCTGTGGATTTTTATTTGATCAATGAGACTTTTTTTTTAATTACGCAGAAATAAAAAAAAAATTTCCCCCTTTTATGTAATCCCCTCTACTACCCCAAAATTGAAATGAAATATAAAAACAATTTTTTGTTTTACTTAAGATAAAGTACTTAAGTAACATTAAGTTACTTAAAAGTTTTGTTGTACTTAAGATAAAGTTCACGGTTGCTACTCTTATATTTTTGGTTGTGAGCCTAGCCTTTAATGGCTGAACCATCTCTCCAACCCAACAGTGGCTAGTCTTTAACAGCTAAGGTTAACCTTTGGCATTTTATTACACACTTACACACACACGCACACGCACACGCACACGCACACCAGAAAACCATATTCTTCTATTTTGAGATACAGCATTTCACTTAACTGCAGGTGTTGTGTACTGAGGACAGACATCACAACTGTGACATTCAGACTTGTGCCTGCAAAGATTCCAGAGGAGGTGGGCTGAGAGTGCAGAGGCCAGGCTGGGAAACTCAGTTCACTGTGAGGCGGTATTTGCCAAGATCTGCTAGTTTGGCTACATTTTTAAAATAAAAGGGCAGAAGTAATGAAGCCGCTTCCATGCAGAGGCTAACTGCTCCCTCTGAGTCTCTTGATGGTTCTCTGTCTCCTGAAGCAATTGGCAGTGGTTACACAAACTAGAACCTGATTCATTAGCAGGTGAAGAGGTCTGAGTGTTGGAAGATGGGGAAAAGGTTTTGAAATAAGTGAGGCTGCCTGGAAGAGAACTGTCTGGGAAGAGAGCACACATCCACCCGTCTCTTCTCAGGAGGAGGCTTGTTCTCAGCTATAGGCTGACTCTCTTGGAGAGAGCCAGGAGGCTCAGAAATACTGCCTAGAAAAGAATGAACCCTAGAACGCACGTGGTTAGTTAAGGTTACTTAGCCTAGTTCATAGCTGAAATGAGAAGGATTGCAAGCCTTAGGGTTGCTTCAGTTTCCAAGATTCAGAGCCCTGATGTGCTGGAAAGGACCCTTCTTCATTGCAGCCTTCAAAGATTAATTAAGACTGTGGATTAGTTTTGTCATATATATACATACATACACACACATATATATATATGTATGTATATATATATTTAAAGTGCCCACAATGTTTGTACGCCCTTCAGTAGGTCCTCAGTAAAGACTGTTCTCATTGCCTTCTGCACNTCAGGTATGTCTGATAAAGTTCTGGCTGAACAGATAATTAATTTAAACAACAAATGGAAGCAAAGCTGGTTGAATTCCAAGCTCTTTGTCTTTCATTCTGCTGTTTTCTTTCTTAGAATTTAGGGACTTTGAACCTATCAGGCATTGAAGCCAGATTCCATAAAGGCATAAGCCTTGGCCTCCACACTTGGCAAGCCACATAGAACCCCAGCCACCAAGTGAATCTTGTTTTGGGAAGTTTTTAGTGTGATGTTTCTGAGTTGTAGAAATCATTTCCTGAACTGCTGAATGCATTTGAAAGAAACAGAATAGAGTCAACAGATCTGAGAGGAAGAAATAGGTTTTTAATCCACCCACACTAAGATTTATAATTGTTTTATCAGTTGTCTAAAAATACATTTTATATAATAAAGATTGCAGGTTCAGGGAGGAGATGGTCTGAGGTGGATCAGATCCTTTAATTACCTGGTCACTCAAGCAGGGGAGGCTGGGATAGGGGATCCAACAGCAACTGGCAGAACAAAGGACAGCCTGGCATTTATAGACTCTAGATGGGAGGGGTCTCTGAGTTTAGCGTAGTGAAGGTACCAGGAAGGATTGGAGGTGTGGCTGACCCTGTGCAGGGACAGCCTCTGTGATCCACAAAGTGTAATTTGCTGTTCCTTNNTGTGAGAAAGTGGAAAAGTTGGAGTGTGGAAGTCTGTTTTTCTGAGACAGGGCTCCCNTAGAAGCTGTCCAAGAACTCCTGATCCTTTTACTGCAGCCTCCCAAGTGCATAGATTACAGACACATGCCACCATGCCCGGCCCAGCCCAGCCTTGTTCATCCTTTTGTGTCATGTCATGACATTTTCTTTAACGTGCTCTGGAGCCTCAAAGGCTGTGTATCTTTTAAAGTAAGTTTGCAGTCCCAAGTACACATTTTGTGCTGCTGTTTGTAGTCATTCTCACCCTTTGCCGTCTTTCATCTGTGACCTTAGACTTAGCATGTAATGAATGAATTTTTCACTGCAGTTCATACAAGTATATCTTACACTTGCTGAATGTTATTGGAGTGTTTTAATGGTGAGGGCTTGCATGGTCTATAGGGGATGTCAGAAACTCTTTTTGTCCACCTATACAAGTGCCTCCCAGATTTCTTAAGCTATGCTGTAGTAGAAGCTCAGGGTAAGCATTTGTGGACCTTCCCGTCTGTCTACAATTTGCCTATCTTGTCTACAGTTTCCCTACCTTTCAGTTTTACCGTTAGACACTAGATACTATCCCTTCTTTCCTGTACTTTACATTTTTAAAATTTATTTTTGACATGTATAATGCATGCTGATTGCTTTCACCCAATCTCTTCTATCTGCATTCTGCCAGCCCACTTCTTTTCCTACAAGTCCCTTTCCCACATTGGTGTCTTTAAGCTTTGTTTTGTGACCCACTTGGTTTTGCCATGGCCATCTGCAAGAGCATGGATGTGGATCTGTTCACTGGACCCTTGTGGGCTCACCAGTGGCTACACAAAGATGGTAACACCCCACTTCTTCCCAAATCCATCAACAGTCAGTTCCCCAGGGACGGATAAGACCTCACTAGCTCCCAGGACCAACTGTTAATAGGCCCAGTCTTATGCAGGCAATCACAGCTTCTGTGAGCCCTTGATTGCGATGACTTAATCATACCCAGAAGGCAGTGCTTCGTAGCTCTCTTCATTATCATCTGGCTCTTATATTCTTTCCTTTCTTTTGATATGTTTTCTGAGCATTAGGGGTGTGATATAGATGTCCAGTTTAGGACTGAGCACTCAGCAGCCACTTATTCTTAGCACCCTAAGCAGCCATAAGNGTGCACCTTCACCTGTCTTCACTGCAAATAGAAGCTCCTCTCATCAAGGCTGAGAGCAGCACTCCACTCATCTATGNNTATAAGCATAAATATTTAAAAGGCAGTTTGACATGTGCATTTAGCAGAGCAGCAGTAGTATTAGGTAGCCTGTAGGGCCTATGATATTCCCAACCATGGATTTTTGACCAGATTTACAGTACCAGGCATGTATTCCTAATTATAGAGCAAGGCTCAAATCCAGAGACTAGTTGGTTACCCTCACAACAGATGTGTTCCTGTTGCACCAATGTGGTGGATTGGTGTTGGAACTTGCAAGGTCCACAGCTGCATAAAATCATTGTCATGTTTTCTCCCTCAGCAGCCTTCCCTACACTGTGCACTATATAGCCAGCAAGGAGGGAGCTTTCAGTTCAGTTNTAGTTTGATTTTTCTATATCCAGCACAAAAGTGTGTGAAATCTTCAGCAGTGGGTCTTACCATCTAGTTCTGATGGACAGTCAAGAACACTGGCAATAAGATTACTGACCAGAAACTCATAAAAAAAAAAATCTCATACCTGATGCTGGCATTTTCATTTGGCCGTGAAGAAACATGGGTGCAAAAGGTAGAGTTTGTTATGTATGGTTTCTAGGCCTGGTACCTGAAGCATACCATTAATCTTCAGTACTCTAAAACCAGATACCAGTACCCCTAACTGATAGTCAAGGTGACCAGATGCCACCTATGTGATGTTTTGTTTTTATTAAGAACCAGTTTGTAATTTGAACCCACTTTTTTAATACTTAGGTCTTCTAAATTAAGTTCTTAATTTCTTTATTGTCATTAATTTATACTTGCTTATTGCAGGTGTCAGAAAGCTAGACAGTGTGCTTGTCTGGAGGCTGTAGGTTTATATGCTCTTCTGAGACTATCATAAGCAAAACGGGTGACTAAATAGACCAAGCATCACTTGGGACTATTTTTGCTTTTTTCTTTAAGCAACTTAATTTTACATTGATCTCATGTTTTGGCTTCATTTGTTTCCANACTTTGAGATCATAGTGTTTAAAAGGACCCGGCTGGTCACAGTGCTTGTATGTAATACCTGTAATACAGTTCCTTTGTCAGAAGCATAATTAACAATATGATTTGTACATCCACTGCCTTCTGGTATTCACAACGCAGTTTGTAAACTTAATTAGTTCTTGGAATAGCAAGCATTTGGAAGATGATAAACATTTTCTCTCTGAATAATGTGTTGAATGGTTGTATATTCATAGAAACGTACTCTGTGCTGCTCAACTTAGGAGGCTGATAGATACACGTGGCAAGGTGAGCATTACCTGCAGTTGCATATTCTCAGATTATATTGTCTCCCTGTGCCTTTCACAAGGGACACTAGAAGTTTNGCTCAGATCATTTAGCCTTGGTGAATATTCTGTGATGAGGTCATTACATAGATTGCACTTTCCTGAGCAGGGGTGGCGATCGTTATGATATCTACCAGGAGGAGGGGGCGTCAACAAACACAGTGGTGAGACAGTACCTGGTAGTGATTACCCTCTGCTCTCCACTCAGAGATGTAGGTAGCTGAGACCCAAGATGTTAAGAAGGAAGCTACTCTCTGCAGCTTCTAGAAATGCCATAAATTATGCTGTGTGCCCAGGGACACTTTCTGGGCCTTTTCTTTAGTGCCCCATTACCACCAATAAGTCACAAATCTTAAAAAATGAAATTATTTGGCTTTTCAAGAAGTTTTGGACTAGAAGAATCAAATCATAAATGTCATAAAAGCAGTAAGAAGGTAACAAAATGCCTAGAAGGAAACTAGAGCTCATACATCAAGGGACACCTGCTGGGTGGAGGAGAGCCAACAAGGGAGATATTCTTTATGTCAGCACAGTGACACTTGATCACTGTTAAAGAGTAGCTAAGATCAGAATTAACAAAATAGAAGTTACTTGTCACTTCATTTCACAAGCAGACCCCGAGTCAGTTATTAAACTTGTCCCGTAGCNCTTTACCCATTGAGCTTCACCCTGTGGTAGAGTGTTGGGCAGGGAGTCTCCACTTCTCTTTGTTTTTATAGCTAGCTGAAGGGCCATATGCATTTTGGGGGACCTTTGGGAATCTCATCTACTTCTCCTGCATAGCATGGGTTTTGAAATGTGTAACTCCTAGTTGCGGATAGGCATAGATAGCAGACAGCTCTCTCAAGATTTTTAACGTGTTGTCA
>LZPO01076423.1:0-13117 GCA_001675575.1 Neotoma lepida
TTTTTATTTCCTGGAGTCTAGACCGGCTAGTTCCAGTAACCCAACTCCAGTAACCCAGGGCCTATAATAGGTTCCAGTAACCCAAGAGCCTGGGTTTAAACTGGAGGACCCCAAGTCTCCTTTTTCTAGATGAAAGCATTATATTTTCACAATCAACATATATTTATCTTTAGGCTATATTTTAGAGGCAGTGCTAAATTCTATTCTGCAAAATTACTCTAAGCTCAGTTGAGGCTTTTCCGAGAACTTCTAAGGAGTTTTCACATCAGGGTGTGGGCCAAAAGTTATGGTTGAGCAGCATATCTCAATCAGTCATCTTGACTGTGGTTTAGCAGTTCTGCTCTTTAGTTCCTTGTTTCTGAAAATTACCTTTAGTTCCTTGTTCTCAGAAAAACACTTTAGTTCCTTGTTCCTAAAAGGGGCTTAGGCCTGAAAAGCTCAAAATCAGGGTCTTTCACTCTCCTCTATGCCTTTCATATTTGTCACATGGTTGTAGCAATGTGGGCCACCATCTGAGGGGCTTTACTTTACTACATCAGCTTATATTGGAGCAAGTCACTGGAATAGTGTCCTAGCAATAAAGGGCATTCATATTGTATCTGTTACATTTCTCATCACAGTGAGGAAAATACCTGATATAAAGCACTTCAGAGACAAAGAGTTTATTTTGGTTGATGAGTTCAGAAGTTCAGTCCATAGTTGCTTGGTCTCATATGCTTGGGAAGAACATCATGACAGAGTATGTGACCAAGAAGATCTGTTCTCCTCATGTGGACAAGAAGCAGAGGCACAAGGGACCAGGGACATGATGACCCCAAGAACCCCCTGGGATCTATCTCCTTTAGCTAGATCCCACCTCCAAAAGTTTCCAGAATCTTTTGAAATAGAGCCATCAGAGTGGGGCCTAGGATATAATACAGAAGTCTATGGGAGACATTTCATATTCAACCATACCAACTATTTTTGAAAATACATAGTTCATTTACTCATCCCTTTTCCTATAGCCCAAGATGGCAGGGGTTCAAATAGTCACAGTCTTTATTGTCCATCATAGAGCATTGGAGGTGCTGGTCCAGGACTAAATATCTGGGTTAACCCACTCATCCTTTCATTCCACATGTGCAGAGTAACTGATGTGGGCCAGATATTGCTCTTGCCCTTGGGACTACAAAGATAGATGAATTTTCTTCTCTGAATTAGTGGACTACATCTCTCACAGGAAGACAGTTATCAAAGGTGTAATTGCAGTGAAATGAGGTAAGTGCTGGACTAGAAGAATTCTTTTGGATAGAGTCCGAGTGTAGAGATGCTTTGAACAGGAATCTGATACACAATGCTAAAAATGCCCAGAGTCCTAGGGAAGACACTATGTCCAGCAATGGGTTGTCTGAGGGCAAAGAATCTCATACACCATGCTCTTATGTCTGCAAACTTTATTCCTCTAAGACAAAATTCTACCTATACAGCTTCAGTCCTGTCCAGGCATTCAGGGCAGGAATACATCTAGATACATTGTCCATCTACTTTATTTCTGTGGGATGAAATCCTGTCTACATAGCTTCAGTTCCATCTTGACACTCAGTTCCTCTTTGTCTTTTCTTGTATTGCCCTCTCATAGTCCTACTAACAACTAAGTTCTTATGCTTACAGCCTCGTCTTTGTCCTCTGCTTCTTCTCCCTCCATTTCTCCTTGCTCTCTACTCCTGGCTCTGAATAAACTCTACAAGAGACCTGCCTTACCCTCTACAGAAACTCTGTCCTCTCTTCTCTCTGGCCACCTGGTTTTGTCTACCTCTACAGAAAAACACCTGTTCCTTCCTCTTGCCATTCCTCCTCAGGAATGCCAGTCCACCCTACCTTCCACCTGGATATGTAAAAACCTCTTTTGTTCTTAGTCAATAGCTCTGACTACCACTAGGCCTCAAGGCAAAGGATGGTCTAAGCTTCATTTGCACAAGAAACAAAGGTATGCATCTACCCCCTGCTGGCCTTGCCTACATGACCTTATCCAAGTATTGGCCTGAGCAGAAGTTCTCGCACACGCATTCTATGGAAATTGTGAGCACAAGAAATTCATAGCAAGGCACAGCTGAGTATTAAGCTGTGTAACACCAAATGGTCCATGCTAGATGGCTTCCCATTTGACTGACCCTTGGCCTGGTCAAGGTATAGCTTATTACACACAGCTGGACTTCTATTTCATACTCTTGTGGCTTGCTACACAATGCTGACTTGTGAGACTGCACCAACATTTTGGCTTCTAGAAATGATCTTGAATAGGTTAGAACCAAAAGTGGGAACTTGGTTATCAGCTTTCTCAGATACTTTTTAAAAGTGTATGTATGTATGTATGTATGTATGTATGTATGTATGTATGTATATGTGTAGAAGAATGTCACAGCATCTATATGAAGATCAGAGGACACATTGTAGGAATGAGTTCTCTTCTTTCATCATGTAGGTTCTGAGTACTGAACACAGGTGATCAAGCTTGGCAGAAAGGGTCCTTCACCCGATGAGCCATCTTCAGCCCCATGTTTCTAGATCTTATTAAATATGTTCAATACAGGGGAGATGAATTTGCAAATCAGCAGTTTCTTTTAACTATTCCATAGACTCTAAGAAAAGAAAAGCTGAGACAGAAAAATATTCCATGTCTTGAGTATCTGTGTCATACTCCATAGAATGAGAGTCATGTATGCCTAGCTCTGGGTTATAATGATGGACTCCCCATTAGCTGGGCCTCACAGAGATATAGCATCTTCTTGAGAGTGTTGACCTTGCTGAACTTTAAACAGAAGGAACTTGAAAAATATTTAATGTAAGAGAAAGAACATATGGATCATTACAGAAAGTCAAAGCTAAAGCATGCATGTATGTGCATCCTCATGTCTGAGCAGGTACATATATGTATACACAGGCATGGAGGTCAGAAGTTGACCCTGAGCATTGTTCCTCAGGAGCTGGCCACTTAATTTCTTTCGTTTTGTTTTTTTCTTTATTTAGAAATTTTTTATTCATTTTATGTACCAACCACAGATCTCCCTCTCTTTCCTTCTCCCGCTCCCCCCACCTCCCATCCCCTCCTCTGAAAAAGTAAGCCCTCTCATGGGGAGTCAGAAAGCCTGGTACATTCAAAGCCCCTTCCCCTGCCTCAGGGCTGTGCAAGGTGTCAGACCACAGGTAATGGGCTCCAAAAAGCAGCTCATGCACCAGGATGGATCCTGATCCTACTGCCAGGGGGCCCCTTAAGCAAATCAAGCTGTACAACTGTCTCGCTTATGCAGAGCGCCTAGTCCAGTCCCATGCTGGCTCCACAGCTGTTGGTTTAAAGTTCATGAGTTCCCATGGTATGTACTCACTCATAAATGGATACTAGATGTAAAGCAAAGGATAACCGGACTACAACCCACAGCTCCAGAGGAGCTAGTTAACAAGGAGGACCTAAGAGAGATGTATGCATCACACTGGGAAGGGGAAATATATGAGATCTCTTGAGTAAACTGGGGATGGGGGGAGCAATAGAGGGTAGAGGATGGGGATGAGAACATAAGGAAATGGGATGGTTGAGCTGGAACAGGGAAAGAGAGCAATGAAAGAGGTATTTTGATAGAGGGAGACATCATGGGGATAGGGGAGAAATCTGGTGCTAGGGAAGTTCCCAGGAATGCACAAGGATGACTCTGGCTTAATTTTTTTTATTCAGAACTTCTCAATGAGACCTAGTGCTTGGTGATTCAGGCTAGCTGGCTGGCCAGTGTACCCCATAGATCCTCCTATCTCTACCTCTCCAGTGGCTTACAAACTTGCCATGTGACATCATGCTCACAAGACAGAAGTTTGCATAAAAGTCTACTCTAGTGTCTCTACTTCATAGCTGTATGCTCTTATATAGGAAACCTCTTGTGATTTGAAAATGAGCATAATATCTAAAAAATTATGCATAAAACATGGAATGAAATAAAGCATCACCAGAATTATTAATTGTTACTCTCATTGTGCAACAACTATGCAAAATGAATATGTAAATTGAACACAAAAGCATTGCTTGTAACACTTCCTTTCCTTCGCTGCCTGCCTTGGTCTTCTCTGCCATTTTTTTCCTCTCCTTACCTCTATTTATTCCCTCCCTCTCTCCCTAGTCCACCTCTTCTTTTTTTTGCTGACTTTTTCTCTTCCTCTTTTTGTTTCTTTTGTTTGTTCTTCTGACAGTATCCCATCATACAGCTCAGGATGACTCAAAACCTCACTGCATAGCAGACTGGCTTCACACTTGAGATCTTTCTGTCATGGCTTCTTGCTGAGATTAAAATACAGTCTACCACATCTGACCTGTTTTTATTTACTGTTTTTTTTCTAGTGCCGAGAGGTCTGTGCCTCATGTTCTCGGAGCTCTGGTTTTCTTCACACTCAGCAGCTCAGGTATGGTCAACTAGAACCTTGCCCTGATCATACTGGTTCAATACATTGCTGCCTGTGTGACTTTCTGTGACTAGGTTCTGTGAGAAAGAAAGTATCATCTGTAAGGTCAAGTCTTGACCTGGGTTCTGACACACTTTCACAAGGACACTCGTCCCTCTCCCTGTCCTCAGCCTATGAGGAAAAGACTTAGATACTAGTCCTTTCCTGTGACTCTTATTAGCTCTGTCTCCTTTTCCCCATTTTACTCTCTGTCATCTCCCTACATACCCTCCAGACAAAATAAACCCCTTTTCTCTCCTATTCTGCCTATCTTTACAATAACTTTTGAAAATTTTTCTTTTTATTGAAAAATGCATGCAGCTATTACATGTGTCAGAATTGGAGTGGAAAATTAAAAAGCAGAGCAAAACAAACAAAACATCAAATTGGTAAAATGGGATGAATTTCCAAGAAAAGTCACATAGTGTTTGCAAGTATTCAGAGAACCTTGTAAAACTCCAGATGACTGGACACAATTCACCATTTCAGACTTTTTACTAAGAGCAGATTTAGATGCCTGGGAATAGAAGGTGCTAGAAACATCTTGAGGACGTTTGAGCAGATCAGGTTTTTATCTACTAGGAAAGAAAGGAGGAGAAGGCTTAGCCAGGAAGGGAGGGACTCAGCACAGAAAGAGAATGTTATCAATTTCACCCTTAATTTGGACCTTTGTGACCAGGCACAACTTTTACTGCCAATTCACTTGGTAATATCTTCATGAAATATGCTTGTTCTTATGCCATAACTTGTTGGAATATCTTATGCAAATAAAAATGTGGTTTTAGATGGAAGAACATCAATGCACTTAAGAACCAATGCGAGAAAACATGGGATAATACCCACAAATTCATTTTGTAAATACATGCTTAGAGTGAATTATAAGTAATTATAAAGTAATTATGCAAATTACCAAGTGACAGTGAGTTAATATAGCAGATATTTAAGGAGCAAATTATTGTTGTTCAGCTTTTTGCAATACTAATGTTAATTACCAAAGGCTGTGCTACAGCTTGGCAAGAAAACTGAACACTAACGGAGGGAGGCCTGAGGGGCAAGAGAGTTTCCTGTAAACTGTGTTAAGTATGCAGCATTTTCTTGATTTTTAATAGTTTTAAGTTTATTCTTTGACAATTTTATCCATGCATATATTGTATTTTGATTATCTTTCAAACCTTTCTTCTTTTCAAATCCTTCTCCTTTCAGTTCTCTTAAAATGTTTTATTTTTATGTTTTTGTATTTATTCATGTGTATGTGTGTGTGTGTGCAGAAGACTATGCAGGGAAGAAGACATTAGGTCCCTTGGAGCTGGAGTTACAGGCCGTTAAGATCCATCCAGCTCATGTAGGAGCTTAGAACCNAACTCCAATCCTCTCCCCAAATAGCCAGTGCTCTTAGTTCCCAGCCTCCTCTCCAGGCTTTCTTTTTGGTGACTCACTGAGTTTAATTAGGGTTACTTACACAAGGACAGATGTAGAGGTCACTTCTTGGAGAATGAGCAATTTACCAGTTGTTACACTTCTGAAGAAAAAGACACATTGTCTCCAGCAGCCATTAATTTCCAATTTTCTTGATGTATGAACCTTAAAAAACAGCTCAGTCCAGTGTTCATAAGCCAGCACTGGTAGCTAGTGATAACATTTCCTCCAACAGACATCTGTCAAGGCAACGTTCACTTGTGGAACAGAAGGGAGTTCTGTATGAGTTTGGGAAATCAATGCAGTTCTTAATGTAACAATGATGGGAAGAAATCACAGGCACACCATAAGACACAGTGTTTCCCATAAACAATTCTGTTTGTACAATATTTTAATTTTACCACCTGTCTTAGTTAGGGCCTCTATTGCTGTGATAAACACCATGACCAAACAATTTGTGGAGGAATCAGTTTATTTCAACTTTCAACTTACAAGTCCCTCACTGAGTAAAGTCAAGGCAAAGAACTCAGGGCGGAAACCTGGAGCCAGAAACTGCCCTAGAGGCCATGGATGAGTGCTGCTTACTGGCTTGTTCCTGATGCTTTCTTATAGCATCCAGGAGTACCAACCCATAGGTAGCACTGCCCTCAGTGAGCTGAGTCCTCCCACAACAATCATCAATCAAGAAAAGAACACTGGACAACTCGGTGGTGTCATTTTTCAATTAAAGTTTCATTTTCCAAAATGGCTGTAGCTTGTGTCAAGTTGACATAAAACCAGACAGCACATCACCCAAATTCCTAGTCCCCATCACAGTGTAGGCAAATAGTAGCTTTATGTGCTCTGATTTGTATATTTGCATGTGCGTGTTCACTGTGCATGTATGGAAAACAGAGGGAAGCCTTGAATGGTGTTCCTTAGGCAGCTACTGCCTCTTGTTTGAGACAAGATCTCTCATTGGCTTAGAGCTTCACCAGGCTAGCCGACTCACAAGCTTCCAAGGATCTGCTGGTACCTCCCACCTCACAGCACTGTGATTATATGTCCCTTCTGGCCATTGTGTGTGGCTTTTTCTAAGAGTTCCGGGGATCCAAACTTAGCACCTCATGCTTGAGATGAGAGACAAGTTCTTTGCTTCTCAAGATACTCAGCCCTGTGCGTCAACTTTGATGGTGATGGGCAACTTCCCTGAGGCTTCACTTCCAAGGTCAGGGCTCTTTAGGGTATAACCATACTGCTGAATAGTAGTTTTATATCACTGGATAAATAATAAAAGAGACCCCCCAAAAAATGCCCAAGTGGCTATGCAAGTGTCCAGGCTTAGGGGCTGCCCAGCATTAAATCAGTTTACTCTTAGATCACNGCATAAGGGATTCGTATGTTAGGCTCCTGTGCAGGGGAGGGCAGTAGTAGTGTCTAAAGCTATTAGAAGACAGAATTCTGACTTTGACGACTGGTCTACTTGTTCTGCAGGAAGGGAAGTCGGTGTCTTTTCAGTTAAAAGAGAGTTCTTTTATTTATTTTATTGTGAGGACAGCTTTAGCTGTTGCTCCTCAGCTGCTACCCCTACTCCCTTATTTTTCATGATAGGGTCTCTAACTGTCTTGGAATTTGCTTATTGGGTCAGACTGGGTAGAGGTGAGCTTGAGAGACCTTGTGTGTGCTTCCCTAGCTCTGAGATGACAGGCATGTGCCACAAGGCTCAGCATTTTACAGATGCTCTAGAGATAGAACTCAGATCCCCAAGCTTGCAAAGCAAGCATTCACCTAGTGTACTGCATCCCCAGTACGAAAAGATCCCTTTTGAAAGAGAACAAGGGGAGACACAGTTTTCTGGTTCATCATACATCTCACTAGCGAAGAGCCAAAGAGATACACTTGATTGGGAACAGATCAGTCAAAACTAGGATTAGGAAACAGAATCTCAGAAGCCATGTAGTCTTGAGGAAGAGGGCTCAGTTCTGAGAGATAAGAACCTTTGTAATGATCGTAAATAGGTCAAATCTACCTTTAAAAAGTCATATTTATTTATAAAAAATAAAAACATCTCTAACTCTTTATATGACCATCTTTATTATATTAATTGTGGTGTGTGTGTGTGTGTGTGTGTGTGTATGCATGACAAGGTATGTATAAGGAGGTCAGAGGATAACTTAAGCGAGTTGGTTCTCTCCTACCATATGGGCTCTGTGGATTGAATTCAGTTCTTTAGATGTAGCAGTATGTCCCTTTACCCATTGAACTGTCTCACTGACTCTTATAATATCTTCATAATTTATGTATATTTATAGTTTGCTACCTCTCCCTGCCCTGCCCTTTACTTTTGCACATATGCTATGAGAGGATGTATTTCACTAACACAGACACATATGCACACACAGATACCCAATTCCCAGCATAAAATACACAAGTGCTTTGATTGAGACAAAAGTCACTTATTCACAAGAAATGCCAGAATCAAGGGCCAGATAGATTGCTGGGTACATAAAGGATCTTGTTGCCAAGCCTGAGGTTTGGAGTCCAATCCTTGGAACCCACACAGTGAAAGAGAAGTGACTTCTGGATGTTATCTTCTGACCTGAAATCGCATCATAGCTCCAGTAAGCATGCATGTACACACACACTGTGACTTAGGAAGGAGGCCNTGAATATGGTGGTGGTGCCCAGAGCTTTTTCTGACTGAGTCTGGGTGTGTGGAGAGGGGTGGATCTGCAGTTGAATGGTCCAAAATATATGCAGACAATAATAGCAATTATCCTTGCTTGTTGGAACCAATGAATGCTCAGGAGAGGGAATCTCAGTATGGATTCTAGATCAGGAACACCACACCACTAAAACCTTGTTAGAAAAACAAATTATTAAAGCTACTAAGTCAGAAACTGTGAGAGCTAAACTTCATGATCTGTTTTACTAAGGCCTCTTGATCTACCCAAACAGGGAAATTGTGTGTGTGTGTGTGTGTGTGTGTGTGTGTGTGTGTGTGTGTGTGTTTGTGTGTGTATGTATGTAGGAGATGTTGAAGGAACAAAGGCAGGCATAGGCTGATAAGAGTTGAACTTTATAATAGTCTTTCTCCGTCAGTTGTGGGTGACATTCACCTTCTTCCTTATAATCCCTTGGAATGGAGAGGCGATAATAAGAATCTCAGCCTGGTGGATCTCAAGGTTATTAAAGTGGTATGACTGATTACCTTCTATGTTATTTATTGTGTGTATTAATATGACAAAATAGTTGTCAAGAGGAACTTAGGGGAGGAAGGGTTCATTCTTACAGTTCATAGGTACAGTCCCTCATTGTGAGAAAGGCATAGCTACAGGGGTGTGAGGCAATGGTCACATGGCATTCACAGTCCTCACAAAGCAGAGAGAGATGAATGCTGGTGCCATCTTGCTCTCCCCTTTTATTCAATTTGGCCCAGGGCATAGTGCTGCCCATGTTCAGGGTAGGTCTTCCCACCTCACTTAACCAAATCTGGAAACTCTCTCAGAGATATGCTCATCTCTTAGGTGATTCAAGATGCTGTCAATTTGATCTTCAATACTAACCATTGCACTTTCCTTATGAGATAAACAAAATGGTACCTAATTGTTTGTCTCCCTTCCACATTCCTAATGCAAACATTTATTAAGTAACAGAAGAGAAATTTTGCTACATCCATACAGATGCACCTCAGTTCAAACACCACAGATTAGCATAATCTACCTTGCATGTGAAGGCCACAGAATTCTTGGGGGAAGGATGTCTTTTAAGTCTTCTCAGGCAGAGAAACCCAATAGCTTGCCCTCTATCCCTTCTGAAGCTGTTTAAATAGCTCATGGGGGTTAAGTGAGATTTTTCAAAGTACTATTTGAATAATATTAACTTGGAATATTTTGTTGGAGCCCCCAAAGATTTAATTTTTAACAAATGCTCCTTGATCATTAGCACAATTGGTGTCCTCATTAATAACCCAAGCTGCCAACCTCCATGTCCTGGTTACCTCTGTATCTCACTGTTTGCAAGCTGGTCACAAGGAGCACTCTCAAATCATTGCATAATAATCAATTTGCTTTGCTTTGCTTTGCTTCTGGATTCATTAAATTGTCTTCAAGGATGCCCATTAAGCATGCATTTCTCATCAGCTAAGTGGTTCAAAATAAGAGCCTTTGAACACTTCTAATTAGCTGGGTAAAGTTTAGAACAAAGTTATCAAAGACCCCAAAAGACAGGTGTTTGCAGTTTTAGACCACACAATGCTAGTAGCTTAATAATGTGAAATCATGAATTCAGTTTTATTTTATTTTTACCCTTGAAGATCTCTTTGAAAAACCAAGATAAAAGGGAGTTCATTATTTATAGGACTTGCCACATTTGTGGATAGTAATTGTTATTTAGGTTAATTCACTTGAGTAAGAAATAAGTTGCCTTGTGTGGAGAGTGATGGACAGATTTTGCATGTCCTCCAGGCTTTGGGGGAGTCTCTAGCCCTCAGAAGTGTAACATCTAAGAAAGAGTATCATAGTGTTTCAAGAGTGGGAAACTTTTTTCCTAGGAAGAAAGCAACTGTAGAAACTATGCTTACATAGCTACAGAAATGGGAGAGAGTTTACAAGACTACCTGTGAAATTTGAGGGACATAATGAGAAAACCAGTAGTATCTCTGAAGTATCTTCAGTCTTAGCTGGCAACTTGATTAGATCTGGAGTCAGCTAAAAGACACACCTCTTGAGTCTTTGAGGGCATTTCCAAGAGGGATTAACTTAGGTATGGGGATCTTTCACTAGGGTGTGGCACCTTCCAAAGGGGTCTGAGCATAAACAGGTCCCAGGAAGAGGCAGGCTGCTTACTTGCCTATCTTTACTTCTGGCTGATAAGTGTTATGCCCGGATGGCAGGGACCCCCCCAANAAACCACCCATATGTGAAAGTAAAGAGCCTTTATTTACTCTGTCTGTCCAACACATCAGGGAGAGCAGAGAGCCCTGAGCTCAGGTGGGGTAGGTTATTTTTTATCATAGTAGAGGTTGGGATGAGGGATTTCCAGGTTTCAGGACCCCGATTGGCTGGCATTTGTCTGGGGGTATAGGGAATGTTTGGAATGTCAGGTATTTCCTCTTAGATGCAGGCCCCACTGGGTAGGGTCAGCTTATGGCTCTTCATGGGTCCAGGTGTTGCCTGCCAGAAGCTATATCTATGCCTCAGGTATTTCCCCTTAGCTACAAGTCCCACAATGGGTGGGGTCAACTTACGGCTTTTCCTGGGTCCAAGTGTTGTCTACCAGAAGCTGTGTCTGGGCTTCTAAGCCTGTCATGGCAGCTGTGTGGTCAAGCTGTTTTGGGGTTCCCCCACAGTAAATGCATCTATTCCTTTGGTGTTACTGTTGATGCCATGCTTCACAGCCATCAGAAAACAGCTTCTCTAACTTTCTGCTGTGTTTTGAAGGCTGCCTCCCTGGCGAGCCACACTGGAACTGCTAAGTCATCCAGCTTCACGGATTTAACAACTGTCAGGCTCTCAGGCTCTCCAGCATACAGATGGCCATTGTTGGACTACTCAACCCCTGTAATCCAGTCAGGTATTTTAATAATATAATCTGTTGTTCTTCTTGGGACCCCCTACCTAATACAGTCATCTCAGGAAATCAGTTCTCAATGCTAGCTATAAACCAGAAATATTGATGAAATTTGGACAAATATTCATGGCTGAGCCTTACCCCAAGTCAATCAAAACATTCTCCTGGTGGTATACCCACACCATAGCACTTTTTAAAAATCTGCTCAGATGATTTAAATGGCAGCCAAGGTTGAGGATTATTATCTTAGAATCTATCAGCCATCAGTTTCTGCTTCCTGAAGTAGAACTATTGTGGTCCACTTGGAATACAGGAATACTCCTTCCTTTTTACTGGTAAAATGCAAGATATTCCTGCTGGAGAGGTGGCTCAGAGGNTAAGAGCACTGGCTGCTCTTCCAGAGGTCCTGAGTTCAATTCCCAGCAACCACATGGTGGCTCACAACTATCTGTAATGAGATCTGGTGCCCTCTTCTGGCATGTAGGCCGAACATTGTATACATAATAAATAAATCTTTAAAAAAAAAAAAAGATATTCCTAAGTGGTTTACCACTTTCCTGTAGTATGCTTTTCAGAACAACACCATTGAGATCCTTCAAAAGGTTTTAGTTTCTTTTCGTTGCTTTATTAAACCTTTAAAAAATTATCTAGTTGAACTTTATATTAGTATTAAAATGACTTTGCACTCAAACTAGTTCAATCAGTGTACAATGATCAAGTCTATTATGTACTTGCAGCCAAGCCAATGTTTATTTTGGCTCAGTGTTTCAGAAGGTTGCAGACTGTGATACCAGGGAAAGCATGTAGACTAGCCTGGTTTCAGGAACTGAGAATAAGAAGCAAGGGCTCTTTCACATTTTGGTGAGTAAGAAAGCAGAGAGAAGGCAGGTGGTTCTCTGAGTTTGAGGTTAGCCTGGTTTACAGAGTCAGTTTCAGGACAGCAAGGTCTATGCAGAGAAACCCTGTCTCAAAAATAACAACAACAAAAAAACAAAAACAAAAACAAAAAAACAAACAAAAGAAAAAGAAAGCAGAGGAGAGAACTGGTCAGAACCAGGGATAGGTTCAATATTCAAAGCCCCAGCCTTGTGAGCCTATTTCCTCCAGTCACCCACAGCCTTCAAAATAGTGTGAGAAGTTAGGCACCAGACATTCAAAACACAATCCTTTGGGAGATATTTCAACTTTAAACCATAACACTAAGCATGCAGGTGAGTCTGTTGAGGACCCAGACTTCNGACCTAGAAATAGAAAACATGGGTCAGGCAGACAATGGAGAGTGAAGTCTAATAAAGCTATAAACATTTGGAACTAATGAATGTAAACATGTTTTGAAGGAGGTTTATGAGAATGGCTTCTAACTGGTAGGGGCTGATAGTCCAGCAGCNGCCATCAGCACACTGGAGACTGAGAACACTGTAGCTACTCAGTCCACAAAGTTGGAGGTCCTTATCGTCCCGGTCCTCTCAGAGCTCCACAGAATTTCCTCAGTGTTCTTGGGNTCTGGAGAGTTAATGTAGGAGATCTGGGGTGAATAAGTGAATTAGACAGATGCCCAAGCATGACATAACTCTAAGTAGTTTTCAACTGTGGCCCCATCTACCATGCAGAAAATTGAAACCTCAGAAAACTCAAATAGTTTCTTTGGTTAACATGGAAAGAAAAAAAACTATTATATAATCCATATTAT
>LZPO01076423.1:31325-62279 GCA_001675575.1 Neotoma lepida
ATGTGTGTTGCTACATCTATATGTGTTTCTTGTGCTTTTTGTTTGAATCTTTTTCTTGATTGGTTGTTTTGTATTATCTCAATTTGTTTGTTTTTGTTTTCTTATTTTATTTTAATGTTATTCCTTAGATGTGTATTTGTTTTCTATCAAAAGACAGAAAGGTATAGAGACTGGTAGGTGGGGAAAGGGAGAGGAACTAGGAGGAATATAGGGGGGAAAAGCATGATCAGAATATATTGTGTGAAAAAATTTCATTTGCAATAAAAAATCCTTCAAGATACCCACATTCACTGCAGAACAATTTTAATTTGACTTGTTTATTTATAGTTTGACATCTAAAAACTCAAAATTATATTTCTTATTGTGCCAAGATATGCTTATATATAGGATAATGCTTAATGATGTTATAAATATCTATGTCCTCAAATAGCTCTCATTTATTTATTGAGTAAACACCACTATCCTTTGTTCCATGCAATCATAGTGAATCTAATGTGAATGTCACCCCAAAGCTTCTCACTCCTAGCTAATTTTAATCAATGATGATTCCCAACATCATCCCTGGTCCTCTCTCTGAGGAATTGCATGTAGAAGCTCCACTGAACAGGGTTGCCCATGTACATGTTATTTCCCTAACTGCAATGTGATATACTGACATTGACTTGGTTGAGTAGAGAGAAGTCAGAGGCGTGCTTCGCAGCTTTTCTGTTCTGAGCTACATAAACCACCCAGAGAAGGGGCCATATGGAGGGGGCAGTATCCTGTATCACAGGATACAGTCATGTGGTTGGTAACTTATATTTTGAGGAACTGTGTTAGAAACCATCTTTCAGGATGGAATCTCATGGAGATTTCTAAAATCCTTCTTTGCCTATGTTAGATACAGAAGAAGGAGCAGCAAGTGGGTTCACAAGATGAGCTTGTGAAACTTGGCCACTTACTGGTGTCTATCAGGGTTGAAGGATGATTGTTCCTGCCTTTTCTNGAAAAGGTCACATAATGAAAGCTTGCAAGTACTAGAGACTAGCTAGGGATGGCAAGGGATACTGATGTTAATAATAACAGTTACCTCTTGAAAGGCCAGTAGACTCATACATATTTCTGTGTGTGTGTGTGTGTGTATTACTCATATTATGTATGTATATAATATATATTACTCATGTAAAATAAATAAATATATATGTATACACATGCATATATACTTTTCTTGGTGGTTATGAATAATTTAAAATCTTTCTTAAAAGCTTGAGGCAGACTGCAGTCCAAGCCAATGCAATACAACTTTTATGAATCTTCTATCTGCAAAAAGAATGATTGACATTATCTTTAAGAAGTCATATCCTGGTAAGACAAAAACTATTTTCTTACTGAATGCAACTGAATTTGCTGTCTAGGGCCCACCATATGGAGGGCATTAGATAGTGTTTGCATGTATCTGTATTTCTCTTGACAGAAGCTGAATCCTGGCCTTGGGGAGTGCTGACAAATCTGGTGTCATCTGTTTATAGCATTCTTCTGCTGGAACCTTTGGACTTCAGCTGTTTGGTTCTGTAATGAGTTGCAGGTGTTGAGAGGGAATGGGCATGCCTTGTCTTAATTGCTTGATACATAGTGAATCTGCAGAGGGGACACCAGTGCCAGGAAGATGTGCCTTAAGCATCTAGCAAGTTGCAATTTTCTCACCCATGAATTGAAGCCAGATTCTTGTGCTAAGGGGTTTGCAAGAGACTGGGGAGATGACTCAGTGATTAAATCACTTACCATTCAAGTGTAAAGTACAGAGTTCTGATCCCTAGCATCCACATAAATGCCAAGTGGATATGATGGCCAGCCTGTGATTCCAGACTTGGAAGGCAGAGATAGGACAAGAACATCCCAGAACAAGCCAGCTAGCAAGACTAGCCATATTGGCAAGCTCTGGTTTCATTGAGAGACCTAGCCTCAGTCAATAAAGTGGAAGAATAATCAAGAGTAATGTCTGATATCAACCATGGTACTCACATGCATGCATGTATGCAAATGCACACAGACACACAGGTGTACTCACNCATGTATGTCCACATATATGCATACACACACATTACACATGAAAATAGGGGAAGTTTACAAGATGAAAAGAATAAGGATTCCTGTCTTATATAAACAGTTCTAAGATTATTACTCACTGGGTGAAGTCTGACTTAATGTTTGTGAATACAATGGAATAACAAGGGCCTTGGTTTAAGAGGGTCCTGGGTTAGAGTCCTAGTGTATCCTCAATAGCTGTGTACCTTTAAACAAGCTGCCAAACTTTTGTGTCCCAACATAAATATCTGACCTTTCAGGGTTTTTGGTTCTAAGAATCAAACTTGGGATCTTATGCTTGCACAACAAGCATTTTATCAACTGAGTCATATCCCTAACTTTATTTAATTTTTCAAAAATTTCCAGGCTGCTCTCAAAGTGACTATGTGGCAGAGAGAGCAAGCCATAGGGACTCATTTGAGCTTCTGAAACCCCAAAGCCCACTCCCACTGACACACTTGCTCCAACAAGGCCATACCTCGTCCAACAAAGCCACACCTCCTAATGATACTCACTGATGACTAATCATTCAAACATCTGAGCCTATGAGGGCTATTTTTATTCAAACCACCACACTAGGCTTGCCACCATGTCAGTTTATGCAACACTAAGGATCAAACTCAAGGCTTTGATTATGCTAGATAAGCACTCTACCCACTGAGCTATAATCCCATCCCTGAAGTATTTGAAACTTAAGCATAAACTTTTACAATAGTTTAAGTATATATACATTTCTATCTAAAATAATGCTTAGTCTTTTATATTATAATAGAATTATTATGTATTATCTCTGAAGGAGAATTATTGTTATATAATAATTCTTTAGAGTATGTTTAGCCCTGTTTTCAATTGTTTCAATGAAAAAAATATGAATATATTATATATGTAAAGCATTATAATATACAATCTTTTCATTAATAAAATAACTAGCTTTAGCCAGCTTGTTATAGGTTATAATATATTCCTACCTTTGTATCTATATACTAATATATCTATTGTCTATTAATGTCTATTTATCATCTGTCTATCACCTATCTCTATTTGTCAGTCTGAGTATATAGTCACTCACTATGATGTCAACTCACAACAGATCAAGAAAGTACCACAAGTGAAACATTTCCCAGTGTCTGCTTTAAGGCTATGACTTAAGTGTGTAAAATTGGGATCACTGCTGTTTAGGTATTAGGTATATTACAAGGATCTGTGTCATTGCAAGACCAGGGTCTCTAGCTCTGGTGAAGATGGAGATGACACACACATCTTGTCCAGGCTCAGCCTGAGAGAATGGCTTCTACAGTCAGCTGGGGTGCCATCCACAGACACCTTCTGGAAATGCTCCAGTCCTGTAATTATATTCTGCCTCTCAACATCAGGTTTCGTCTTTCTAATTGAATAATGCTCCATTTCATCAGGCTCATTTTGGAGAGTCTCGCCTTTCATTTCAAGAGCTTAAATAACAGCCATCCATCACAACCCTGAGAGAAGGAGGTGTACATGAGTCACAGCAGCTCCCCAGAATTAAGTCTCAGCTCGAGAGACAGCTCCCAGCATCAGGGTAAGAAATCTCCCAAGAGGTCTCTTCCACTGCTTCCCCTGAGCCTAGAGCTACCAGTTTCTCCAAAGCAAATGATGGAACATTGATTGGCCCAAAGGGCAGCCCAGCCCAGGGGATTGCCTGCTGGATGGGAAAGGAGAAACTGCAATGCCAGATTTTTCTTCTAAATTTCATTTTAGAAAACTCATTTAGTTCATCAGCTGTGTGTGTGTGTGTGTGTGTGTGTGTGTGTGTGTACCTCTATGAGCCAGAAGGTTGTCAAATGTACTGCTTCATGACTCCTCATTTTATTCCCTTGAGATAGGGTCTATTGTAGAACCTGAGCTGGACTGGCAGTCAGCAAGACCCAGTGATCCTCCTGTCTCTGCCCTCCTTCACAGTGCTAGAGTTACAGGTACATCTTTTTACATAGGTCCAGAACTCAGGTCCTCATACTTACATAGAAAGTGCTCTNACCCACTGAGCCATCCCCCAGCCTTCTTCCTATTTTCTAGGCAATAATTCTGAAAGAAGAAACTCTATTCTTTAAGAAAGCTGTTAGTTGATGCTCAAATGTTGCCTTTGGCTGTACCCCTGCACAGCTGCTGTGGGCAAGTTTAGGGGCTCTCACCTCACTCTGTTAATTATGCTTTATCATTTACTTTGTAAAAGATATTAGTGAATCTGAAACCACAGGCCATATATGGACCTAGAGTAAAGAACATGGGGTAGACTAACAGGCCCTGTCTTCTGCTCAGATAGCAAAGCTTCCCTAAAGCCACATCCTCCAGGATGTAAAATCAATACNGAGGTCAAGATCCTCAAGAGGTTTAAGAGTCAGGCAAAAAGCTATAATGATAAACTTTGCTGCACGGCTGCTGTAACTGGACGCAGTGTGTTACTGCTGGGGCAGCTCCAGGACAGAAGTGGATCTTTAAAAGGTATTTCAACTCAAATGCATTGACATAAAGAGAAAAAAAACCCCAAAATTTAAAGGTGCAACACTTGCAATTGTGGGGTAATTATAATAGATGAATACTAATGTAAAACCCAGTGATACTCATTCATGTATATGGTAACGTATTGTGCCATGCACAACCTGGGTGTATACGTATGAGATGACTCTGTGAATAAAAAATACAGACATTCTTCAATAAGATTATTTACATCCCCTAGTGTATATGTCCATGTCTGGGCATTTGCTTGTAGCCTAACCAGATTTCTGTTTTGGGCATTTTTGTTTATTTTTTCTTTTTGGTTTTATTGTGTTTGGCACAAAAACAGATTATAGAGAAATCTAAATACAATTTATAATTTGACAAACAATTTCTACCCTCAACTTTGTAAGAATAGTTTTATTTTTCTTTGAAATATGTATATGTTTATACAATGAATTTTAATCATAGCTACCCACAACTACCTCCTTTCAACCTTGCCTCCTGCTACCACCTCATTTCCCTCTCAATTTCTCATGTTCCATTTTTGTTATTAATAACCCCCTTGAGTCCAGTTAGTGCTTCCCATATGTGCATAGGTGTGTNCCCATCTACTGTGGCATGGGCAACCTACCAGTAGTCAAATAAGAGTGACCCTCCCTCCTTCCTTCTGCAACTGCCAATGGCCAATTGCTCCCCTGCCAAGGGTGAGGCCTTGGAGTCCCTCCTGTATCCTTGTAGAATACTGACTGAGTTGATTTTGGGCAGGACTTGGTTAGGTAACCAAAGCCACTGTGAGCTGATGTAGGCAATAGTTGNGTCATGTCCAGAGGTCANCATTTCTCACTCTGAGTGCTCATAGTTGCTTATTTCTTGGCACTTTGGGTGGATGTGATTTTCTGAACCACTATGAATCTGTAAAAATAAATCAAACAACAACAAAAACCAATTTTCTTTGATCCAAGTTGAGATGAACACAAATTTACAGATATAATATTTAGAAGGCAGTTTGTCAGCATGGCCATTTATCAGAACAACAGTAGATTCCTACCTAGGGCTTACTATCTTCCAAGTAATGGGCTTTTGACCAGATTTACAGCACCAGGCATGGAACTACTCTCAACTTCTCAATGGTTCTCTAGTTTTAACTTGTTCCTAATAACCTTAGGCCCACCATTTCTGTTGAGATTCCAATGGGGAGAACATCTAATTTCCCCTCTTGACTCCTGCTTCTGTTAGCTACTTTCTCATCACTGTTACAGTGTCTGACAGATCACTTACAATGAGGAGAGATTCAGTTGGCTCATTAATTTTAATCAGAGTTTAGTCTGTGGTCGATTTGGAGATTATGGAAATGGCTTTATATTTATGGTGGACAGAAATCGAAATGTATGACCTAGAGGGAAGACACCACCCACAGCCCAGCTCCCATGACCCACTTTCCCCAACTCTTCCCAGCTATTTACTTTTCCACCTCCCATTCCCCAAATCCTTGAAAGGAATCCACCAAGGAATTCATACACAACTTAGGACAAAGCCCTCATGATTTGGTCATCTCTGGACTTGCCACCCCAATCTCACCTAGAAGTTTGCTTCACTAACTCCTCAGATATTTCTTACTTTAGTCCAGCTATTGATCAAATGCTGGGGTATGTCTTTCTGTATGCTGTGAATATGTGTTGCTCTGATTGGTTGATATATAAAGCAGTTTGGCCAATGGTGAGGCAGAATAAGGTTAGGCAGTACATTTGAGCTGGAGAGAGAGGAGAAGAAAGGAGACTAGGGCAGATGCTGTGAGTCACCACCAGGAGAATCAAGATGTAAAAGTACCAGTAAGCCATGAAGCGATGTGGCAATGCATAGATTAATAGAAATGGGCTGAGTTGAGTTTTAAGAAACCTGACCATAGGCCATATAGTTTGTAAATAATATAAGCCTCTATATGTTTATTTGGGTCTAAGCGTGGGTGGGAGAGATTTTTCCTGACCGCAGGGCTGGGCAGGACTGGAGAAAACTTATGACTACAATCAAAATTATCATTTATATTTGGAGCTGTGGAATAGTTCAGTCTTTAAAGTGATTGTCTTGCAAGAATTGACCTGAGTTCAATTTCCAGAATCCATGTGAAAACAGCCAGGATTGGTTATGCATACTCTACTTCCTTTGTTGGGTCAGTCAGTTTAGCCAACTTGGCAAGTCTCGGGCCAGTGAGAACCCATCTTATAAAAAAAGNNNCATACTGTCTGAGAAATGGCAGCTAAGGTTGTCTTTTGACATGCACGCATGTGCTTGCACACACACAGTTATGAAAGATATTCTGCTGTTATTTCTATTCACCAGAATTACACAGCTTAAGCAGAAATCATCTTCCTCACCATCCACAGCTATATGTGTACCCCAAATANGGAATATTTACATGAGACAACACACAGACAGTGGGAAAACACCCATAGCAGTTCTTAGGGAAGAAATGTAGTAGCACATGAGAGAAATTACAGACAGGAGCAACCAATCATTTATAGTCAGTGACCCCAAAATTTGTCAAGTGGGGCTCTCTATCAGAGAATTATTCATCTGGTAGGTTGACCTGTTGAATACTAGTTGTCACCTGCTGTATAGCTCCACAGCCCTCGGCAGGAAGATAATTTATTTTCTGAATGATCTGTAGCTTTCAAACTTCTCCTTTAAGAGTTAGAGTTTTGTGCTATTATGTAGGAAATAGTTTCTTTCCTACTGGAAAGAAAGCGTCTCAGAAGGAGGAGTCTCTGCTTATCATTTTACTGTCTGTGAGTGTATATATGTGTGTGCTCAAGTAGTACATGTGTGCATGTGTACAGAAGCCATGGGTAAACTTCAGGGGTCTTTCTTCAGGTGCTGCCCACCTTGGCCCTTGAGACAAGGTCTCTCAGTGGCCTAAAACTCACAAAATAGTCAAGGTTGGTTGACCAGTAAGCCCCAGGGATCTAGTTGTCTAAGCTTCTCTCTATTTCTCCATCACTGAGGTTATAAGTGCACATCATTGCACCTTGGAGCACTCTGTCTCAGCCTCTCTCTGTCTCTCTCTGTCTCTCTTTCTCATTGTTTCCAGGAATGCAACTCAGGTCCTCATGTTTATTCAGCAATGTGGACATAGAATGAAGAATCAGACTGACAGGGACATAAGTATGAATGAGAATTCTTACATGTGACTTTATACTTGATTCTATGGGAGAATCAAGGCTCAAGGTCATCCACAGGATGAGAAAGAAGGAACAAATGATCTTGCTCCATGAATAGTTATTTTCCTGTACTAAGTTCATCCATGTATGGATATTCGATGAGGTTCTCAATTGCTTTTAGAGGGAATCTTGGAATGGAAGGTACGGCATGCATGCACACAGGAACACATGTAGTACAGTAAACAAACAAACAAACAAATGATTGTATTTAAACAATAAAAAGCTATTAAAAAGGAAGGACTATGTGAATTTAAATCAGTATTTTCAACCACAAAGGAATTGTTTTAGATAACAAGAGCCTCTTTCTTTTTTCTCCTTCTTCCCTCCTTCTCTTTTTCTACCTCCCTTCCTCCCACTCCTTCCTTCCCTTCCTTTCTCCTTCCCTCCCTTCCTCCCTTCATCCCTCCATTTCTCAGGGTCTCACTCTGCAGGCTGGGATGCCCTGGACCTCATGGTTCTTGGCATCCTACCAATGCACTTCTGTGCTCCAGGTTAGGTCCCTCTCTAAGTTAAAATAAATGAGGTGGATTGAAATGGGGATTTTGAATGATTGCAGTCCCTCAGATACCGTGTTAAATTGTTGACACTACATCAATTACCTCTCTACTATGAAAGAAGGAGAACTCAGCATTTCTGTCTTCACCATTTTCTCTCCCTCGCTTTCCACCTTTGGTCTTTCTATTTTTTTCCTTACAGTTTCTGAGTTTGTAGCAGTAAGCACAATTTCTCCAGGTTTGTAACTTTATTCCTGTTTAATTGAATCCAGGGCCACAACCTGCCATCTTGCACTGTCTCCTCTCCTTGTGAATTCCTTGTTTTTATTATTTCTTACTTGGTTGGATTTTGGTATCAAAATGGCTTTTAGGAATTATATTTTCTAAGTCCTTGCATATTTAAGAACATCTGTTTGTTGCCTTGATGGGAAACATGTTGGAGATCACTTTCTCTCTTTCTGCTCTCAGATGACACCCCTCCATGGCTCTTGGAATGATTGTGAAACCAGCCCTTTTGATAGTTTCTCAGATCATTGTTTGTTTGTGTGAGTGGTTTTTGTATATGTATGTGTGTGTGTGTGTGTGTGTGTGTGTGTGTGTGTGTGTGTGTGTAAATGCATATGGAGGCCAGAGGTTTATCCCAGGAGTCTTCTTCATGACTCTCCACCTTATATATTAAGGCAGGGTCTCTCACTTGAACCCAGAACTCTCCTATCAGGTAGTTTAGCCAACTGGTTTGTTTTGTTGCTCATCTCTGCAAGGGATGATCTGGATGATGAGATAACAAACTGGTCATCACAGTTACCAGGTATTTACACAGGTACTTATCTTTTACATCAAATGCTTTACTTATCAGCCATCAGCCATCTCTCCAGCCCTATGGGCATCATGTGACTGACATGTTTTATAATGAAATNTTTTCCTTTTTCTTTCAAGAAAAGCTCTTGAACACATATCTAAACTATACTTGNGAATGTTTGTAAAATCAGGTTGACTACCCTTTCCAGAAAACTTAGCATCCTTGACCCTAGCAGGTTACTTACTTGTTTATATTATATCAATGTAAAACTCATTTCCAGATACACGAGACAGCACCCTCCTTAACTGTGTCTTCAGAATAACCCCAAATGGACCATGCTGTCTCCCTAGTGTCATTTGTCCAGAAATTGAAGCCAGGAGAAGTTACCAGTCCTCTGGCTTACTCACACATAACCCTGCAGCCTNTTTGTTGACCTCTTTTTCTCTTCCCTGCCATGCTGCCTCTTCCTGGATGTGGAGAATCTAAGGATGAGGCAAGAATGGGGCAGAATATGATCGAGGGAGATGGCTCAGTCATATATTGGTTGCTATGAAAGCATTAGTACTTGGATTCAAATTCTCAGAACTCACATAAAAGGCATAGATTCTGTAGCACACATCTACAATCCCAACACTCTCATATTGAGCTAAGAGGCCCTGGACACAGGAGAATCTTTACTAACTTGGGTACTGCCTAGTGTACCATGTGCAGTAGTGAATAACAAGGGGACCATGTTTCTTACAAGGTGCACAATGGGCACCATTACCTAAGTGTGTCTTCTGACCTCCACCAGCATGCCTACACTCATACACACACACACACACACACACACACACACACACACACACACAGTTCTCTCTCACACACAGTACACATATACAAATCACACAGTTGTCTCTCTTACACACACATATACAAATCACACAGTTCTCTCTCTCATACACACATATACAAATTGCACAGTTCTCTCTTTCTCTTTCCTACATACACAAAAGATTAAACTATCAAGGCAGAATGATGCATGGTGAGTGTGGTGGAGGGGAAAGAGANGAACACNATTTTGTATTCTGAACTCTTTTACCAGACATGTAAGAAAATGGTATTTCCAAGAATCCTGAAGTCAAAAGTAGATAATGTCAATTACATTGGAGAATATTTCTTAGCCCTATGCCCTATTGGAAGATTTCTTTTCCAGTCTGACAGGTTCTTGGAATTCTAGTGGTTGGACATAATGTACTTTGTTCTATTAAAAATATATTCTGTTTAGAAAAATTAAAGACATTACTTTAAGATCCATGCACTTATGTCAGCTCCATTATCTGGAGTCATAGTCAATAGTTATTTGAAATCTGCNGTTGTGAATTCTCGGTGGTGCTTGTATTTAAAACAGACTTCNNACAAATCAGTTCCTGTGACTTTACACATNACAAAAATCAGTCAAATGGCAAAGTAGTGAGCACCTGCTGAGAACCGCAAGCATAATGATTATTTTTGCATATGTGTAATCTAATAATTAGCGGTTCATATATCACAAGTAGAATACTATGCTGGCTGGTTTTATGTCAACTTGATACAAGCTACAGTCATGTGAGAAGAGGGTACCTTGATTGAGAAAATGCCTCCGTAAGATGAGACTGTAGCAAGCATGTAGGGCTTTTTCTTAATTAATGATTGATGGGGAAGAGCCCACCACTGTGGGTTGTGCCATCAACCCTGGACTGGTGGTGCTGAATGCTGTAAGAAAGCAAGCTAAGCAAGCCATGAGGACATGTCAGTAAGGAGCACACCTTCATGGCCTCTGCATCAGCTCCGCTTCCAGATTCCAGCCTTGCTTGAGTTTCTGTCCTGACTTCTTCCATCAGTGATGGACTATGATTTGAAAGTGTAAGNCAAATAAACCATTTCCCCTCAACTTGCTTTTGGTTCTGATGTTTCATCATAACAATAGTAACCATAACTAGGACAACTACACAAACTGGATGAATTATGGTCACCCCATAATTTACTTATATCATCAAGAAGAAGCAGAGGAGATAGTTAAATTCTGTGAGATAAAAAGCTAAAGGTTCCTANAATAACATGTCATTGCTCTCTGAAACTCACAGTAGCTTTTATTACCTGCACAAGACCTGCACAAGATTGGATCTGTCAACATTTAGTCATGTCATGAGAGGGGCTCATGAGGCCCCACCCCTCCATGGAGGATTTAGAGGTAATTAGCAATTTCTGGGGAGGGAGAGATGGTTTCTTGAGTATTGTAATTACTGGTAAGATGCTCATGTCCATCCTATAGATAAGCTGACACCCATGCTCCTGTAAGTAACTCTTAATTAAACTCAGTGGGTCACACACAAAATGATATAAAAATAGAAAAGGGGGGTAGTTAAAAGAAGGAAAGGGGAGATCATGGGAATGATATGATCCAAATACATTATACACATGAATGAGAATGTCATAATGAAAGCCATTGTTATGTATGACTAACATATATGAGTAAGAACATTAAAAAGGGCTGGAGAGACCACTNAGCAGATGGAAGTGCTTGCTGTGCAGTACTGAGAGCCTGAGTTCAGATCCTGGCATTGCTATAATAGAACAGCCAGAGGTGGCCTCATGCATATCTGTGACCCCAGTGCTGTGGCAGGCAGAGACAGGAGGATCACTGGGTCTTGCTGGTTGATAGCCTAGCTCCAAGTTCACTGAGAGACCCNGTCTTAAGAAAATAAAGTACAGAGTGGTAGAGCAGGACATTGGCATCCTTCTTTTGCATCTGTGTGAGTATACAGGTGGGTANACATGTGTACCCTCCTATACAAGTACACAAACATAGAAAACTTAAATATATGTCTCCATTACAGTATAAAGTTGCAGATTTGTGGTCTTTGATGTATGTAGCCCACAAAGCCTTCCTGTGTGTTCCAAACTGGGTCAAAGCTGGTTCAACAGTCACCAATTCTCTCATCTTTCCTTCTTTACCCCCAAAGCACTCTCCCTCTACTACTCTGGCTGTGCTATCCACCAGCAGTATTAATGCTGTAATTCACTAACTTCAGTGGCTCTGGAGTTCACCATGTAATCCCTCCATGTTCTATCACTCTTGGCACATAATAAAAATCCAATAAATATTTTTAAGATACTGCTGTTCCTGTAAGTCTTGTCTTCTGAACTGAATTACAAACCATCAAAGAACAAAGTTCATGGTTTATACTCTCAGTGGTCCACTGGAGTCACTACTGCTGAGCAGACAGTAAGAGTTCAGTGGTGGCTTGTATGAGGTTGAATACAGCCATGGGGATCCATGGCANGAAGGGCTGCAGTCCTGGATGTCAGCCGTGTCTCTCATTAGTATTTGGTATACTCTGTCCACAATCTTCACTTTGTGTCTCTGTCCAGATGCCTTTTGATATTTTGTACCCTCTGAGGAAGGCTTTGTATCTCTTTCCTTCTTGCAATAATAGATCACGTTTTCAGTGGTGAATGAGGAGAAGGAATTAACATTCTATTAATTGGCATTAATTAATAATTGTAATATTAATTTATATTATTATTAATATTATATTTCATGTTATAATACAATATAAAACATAAATATATTATAATATGTAATATAAAATTGTTACATAATATTAAAATATTACATATATAATAAAAATCATAGTATAATAGTTATTATTATAATACAATAAATAATGATAATTAAAAATTAATTAGTTAACAAATAGCAGTGTATTGATTAACATTCTATTAACAAGCACATGGCTTACCTTTATTGATACCCACTCAGCTAATCCTTACAAATCTTCTGAAGTTCATAACTTGACCTCCATTTGATAGTTACAAAGATTGAATCTCAAAGNGATTGGGTGCTGGAGTTGCAAGTATGCCCACCAAGCCCCATTTATATGCTTCTGGGGATCAAACTCAAGGGCCTCCTGGATACTAGGAAAGTACTCTTCCAATCNAGCTATATCTCCAGTCCTAAAACAAAACTTTGGAGTCTACATAATTCTTATTTTCATTGTTTGTGTATTTTTATTTGCTGGTTTGTTTGCTAGAGGCAGGGTCTCAAACTATNTAGATTATATATAGATTAGACTAACTTCAAATTCCAGAGTTCTGGAATCCATGAGCAGTCATTAACATGCATTACTCCAAATAGAATTCTTGCCATCTTTGAACATATAATGAAAATTTCTATGTCATTTTTTTTCCATTTATTTCAGATGTCTAGCAGGCTCTTAAAGGTNAAGATCAAGTAAGTAAGACTTGATAAAAGCTAGCAAACTGCCCTTGGAATCCCTCCTTTTTTCCTGTTCCATCAATCTGTGTAACAGGAGGAAGGACCACGGTGGGAGACAGAATGGAGAAATTCAGAGGGGTTAAAAATTTTTAGAATTATTTCTTCTTGTTATTTACTTCAATTATATGAGGGGACAAAGAATGTCCTCATAGACAAAGAAGGAATCTGTAGAAGCACTGAAACTCTGTTCTCCAACCTGAAGTTTACTGGATGCAGAGAGCCTGCTGTATGGTGTGCTGTGAGAGCTCTTGGGATGCCTGACCTACAAAGAGGTCAGTTATGGGAACTCATGAAGATACAGTAAAGGAAGAAGGCAGATGCACTGGAAGCCTAACATACTATAGCAGGGCAGGGATGTATGTAATTCCCCATACAAAATGAAAGTGAAAGAGGCAGGCTTTGCTGAAGCCTANTTGAAAGCCATTCTGTGTAAGAAGGGTGCCCTCAGAGCAGAGCCAGGATCCTGCACTCATGTTGAGATGGAAGCTAATTTATCACAGCATTGGATTTTATTTAGATACTTGATTTATTAACTGGACTCTGTAACCCCTGTTACAAACAATGATAAAATTCAGTGGTCATCTTCTTGACAGTGTAGCAAAGGAGGTGGTGAGATAATTTCATTCAGTTTGAGATACAATTTTAGTCTATCCGTTGATAGAAAGGGAGGAATATTTTTCAAAGGCAAATTTTGGAGGGATGATATGTTTTTTTTCAGTTTTTAAAAAATAGATTCACACATCTTATAAAGAGACATATCAGCTATTCTGTAGCTTAATGATAAAAGTGTAATGGCTGGGAGAGGTCACCATCTCTGAGGGTGACNTGTAAATAACCTGAACATTCTGGTCTTGGATAGTTGGAAATGGAGCCTGTTCCAACTGCTCNGCATGTCATACCTGGGAAGAGATCATGGGTGTATAAGCTGAGGTGACCACTCATGACAAGATGACCTTGCTTTACATGCTAATATGATATACTCATCCTTGACTTGAGAAATCTCATTATATCTATTTCAACAGCTTCTGCCCTAAAACCTTCTCCTAGAAAAGCTAAAACATGTCCATAGGACCCATAGGAAAATGACCACTGAACTTTGCAAGACAAGATGGTTCTTCAGGTTCCTGTTTCTCAGAAGAAACTGCCAGACATTCTACAGGGCACAGGGACAAGTGACTGACGAACTTTGCCAGAATGGGCGGAACAGCCCTTAAAATTTCCTGCTTCACTAAAAGCTATGCCAGAGACTCTAGGCCCGTAGGCTGAAGATGGATGCCCCAACATTGCAGAGGAACTTTGGGTGACTGTCCAGGCAGCCAGCTGTTTCTGTCATTTCCGTAATTTTGGAAGTTGCTTAAAAAGCACTTCCTGTTTACTTAGGTAATATTATATCCTTCTAGGATCTTTGATGGAATTGAAGACTAGATAGTTATAATTATAGTTTTCTTTGGATACAATGAAAGGTAAATTAGATATGAAACTTTAGACTCACAAATATAAAATAGGTGATAAAATATTTTCTTTAATTTTGCCAAATACAAAGACTAGACATTGTAACTGTAATTCTGACTTGATAACTGTTCTATTACATGTAATTTTACCATGTTAAAGTTTAAACCTTCCTTTTTGATTAGACAGAAAAGGGGAAGTGTTATGGGATGTCTTTCTGTATGGTATGAATATGTGTTGCTATGATTAATTAATAAAGAAGATGCTCTGGCCTATGGCAAGTCAGGTTATAGCCAGGCAGGAAAATCCAAGGGAGAGACAGGAAGAAGAAAGGCAGATATAGAGGGGACACCAGCCTGCCACCCAAGAAACAACATGCCAGTAGATCGCTAAGCCACAGAACACATGGCAAAACATAGATTAATAGAAATGGATTAATTTAAGATGTAAGAGCTATCTAGCAAAAGGCTTGCCATAGACCATACAGTTTGTAAATAATATTAAGCCTCTGAGTGATTATTTCATAAGTGGCTGTGGGACTGCAGGGTCAGGCAGCACTGGAGAAAATTTCTGGCTACACATATATGTTGAGTGGATTGTTCGACTACAGGTATGTGCATAAAATATCAGTAGTTTCAAATGCAAGAGAGTTCTGCATTTTTTTAAGCTTCGGAGTGGGGAAAGGAAGGTAGAAAGTTTCTCAGAGTCTATGATTGCCCTTTTCAAATGACCCTTAAAGTGCAGCTGTTTGTAGGTATTGAGTTGAACCACATCTATACTGAGAAGCTCTGAGGGATCATCCGGTACTGCGTGGGCTTTTTCTGAGGATATGTGAATAGCTTAACATCCATAGTATCTTATCTTCTCACCCAAGATAAGGCACCAACAACAGAATCAAGGACACAATTCCTGCCAAAAGCATCTTGGATTACCAATGGATTTAACCAGGGTTACCTACAAGAGCATGACTAACATTAGCACGGTCAGCTAAAACACTTCAGGAAACAGATCTCTCTCCCCAGCAACCACTANCAGCCTATATATTTCAGGGAGGGTCAGGGCCTTGTGAACCCTCTCCTTTAGTAATCTTTAACTGTCTATAGCTACTTGGAGAAAGGCAGGGCCTCTTGAACCCATCTCTGCCACCATGACAGAAAGTTGATAGATCATATCTTGCACAAGTCTCTCTTACTAATCACAGCTGCTAAAAGTTCCGGAGGGCAGTAGNCATGATCATGCTCAGAAGACAGTATTCTTTGCCACAAGGGAAGTGGAAAACAGTTTGGAGATAAGACTGTTTCTTGTAAGAGGATACACAGGCAAAAGTGTGAGAGATGGCTGGGTTGTCTAGTCCAGCCTTGTATGAAGGTATGTGCCTGGTCTTATTATAACTTGTCACATCCTGTTTGGTCGGTATGCCTGCTCTTTTCTGCAGAGAAATGGAGAAGGAGTTGATCTGGAGGAGAGGGAAGTGTGTAGAGGGTGCTGGGAGGAGAGGAGGTGAAAGTGTGGTCAGGATGTAATATATGAGAGAAGAATAAATAAATTTTAAGAAAGGTACAGAGGAGACTTGCACACTCAAGGACATAAGGCACGCTGTACACTGACCAGGCTGGTTCTTTCACATGCTGCCATGCATTGCTTGCTTGGGTCAGTGTTTGAACATCAATGGACTACATGCTGAAGGTCCTCTGTTGTTGTGGCCAATAAAGGCTGGGGACAGACAAGGACAATTCAGTAGAAAAAGGAAACCAGTCACAGTGATAGATCAGTCAGTAAGGTGTTTGCTTTGCAAGCATGGGGACCTGAACACCAGAAGCCATGTAAAATGGTGGATATGCTGATGTGTTCCTGAAACACTGGTGTAACATTCCAATACTGATGAGAGAGAGACAACAGAATCCTTGTGCCTCACTGGCCAGCCACCCTAGCTCAGTGAGCTCCAGAACAGTTAGAGATTTCATCAGAAAACAAAATGGATGGTTTNTAAGGAATGACAGCTAAGATTGTTCTCAGGCCTCACTTGAATGCACATACCCACACTCATTTGTACACCTGCACACATACACACACAAACACACACATGTGCATGCTTGTGTACACACAAGCATACACAGAGAGACAGAGACAGAGAGAGACAGAGACAGAGGCAGGGAGAAACAAAACTGGAGCAAGCACATAGAAGTAGTGGGAGGTCAATTGGTACATCACATAGAATTGTAAAATTCAGAGTTACTGTATGGCAGCCCAACTCCATTGCTCTCTTCAGCACTGTAAGATGATGTGGACTCACTCCAAGAATGGAAGTACTTAGGGGTTGATTTACCAAGGATGAGCTAAAGGCTCCAGTGTGCTTTGCAATATTTTAAAGTTTTTTAAAAATAATAATTGCTCAAGGAATCTTTGAGTCAAGTCTTATGACCTTTACTAAACCAGAAACCACACCATATTAACCAGGGATGTGTTCAGATGAGTATTGGAAAACCTGACTGGTTATTGATTAAAATTCTAAAGGCTTAAAGATATTTTCTTTAGTTTTGAGAATTTCATACAAGTATCCAATGAATTATGGTCATCTTTATCTCTATTTCTTCCCCCTCCAATTCCTCCCAACAATTCCCTAGAATACTTCTCAACTTCACATCTTTTTTTTTTCACAATCCACTGAGTCCCGTTGGTGCTGCTCATATGTGCATATAGGTGTAGAGCCAACTACTGGAAAACATCTGGTGGTTATGACCTCAGAAAAAAAATGATTCTCCCTCCCCAGCAGTTACCTACTGACAATAACTTCTCAGTGGGAGGCAGGACCTGGAGAGCTATCGCATGCATGCTGGGGGTTGGAGATGGCTTGATTCTTGTGCAGGTCACTACCACAGCTGTGAGCTCATGAGTCTGATAGCCATATGTGTCAAGTAGAAAGCATTCACAGTACACCTCCCCATCCTTCAGCTCTTACATTCTCTCTGCCTCCTCTTCCCCCACGGTCCCTAATCCTTGTTGGTGGGGAGGCATAGTTAATATAGACATCTGGTTTGGGATGGGCATGTTGTTTTCACTTTCAACACTTTGACAGATTGTACATTCTCTACTGACTCCTGCCCACAGCAAAAAGAAGCTGTTCTGATGGAGGCTAAGAACAGCTAAAGTCTATGGGTATAAACCTGAATATTTAGAAGGCAATTTGATAATGTGACCATTTAACAAAATAACAATAGCAGATTTCGCCCTGGGGCCTATGATCTCCCCACCCCAGGCTTTTCACCAGGATTGCAGAACCAGGCATAGAATTCCCTCCTGTAGAGCAGGCCTGAAATCCAACCAGAAAGGAGTTAGGTCATGCCACTACTGTGTCATGGGCTCATCTTTTCTGGCAGGCCTGTATTACAGCATGCAGAGCCCTGCACTGGGTAAGACCATTGATGTTTCTTCTGTCCAGCAGCCTGCACAGCACCTTTCAGAACTATGAAAGCTTAGCCCCAGGAAAGAATGGTATTGGTGATTTGTGATTGATTTTTTTTCTGTCTTGCATCTAAAGAGTGTATTGTCTTCAGCAATAGGGTCTTAGCATGTAGTTATGGGACATAACCAAGGATAAGGGCNATAGCCTGTTTTGTTTTGTCGACCTCTGGGGTCTCTCTGTCCAACAGCTCATGAGGAGGTAGCCCATGCCTTGTAAATCAATTTCCATTTAGTAACCTCTGTCTTCTGGGAGCAGCGCTATTTATTCATACAGGGTAATTTTGTTCAAACTTTTTCTTTTTAAAGATATATTTCCAAATTNGCTTCTAACTAGTGGCTTTCCANAAAGCTTTTACATAAATCAGTTGTCAGTAATAAATCAGTTGTCCACCACTACACTGACCTCTCCCCCATCTCCCAGCNCATACCCCATTTAATTCTTTAACTTCCAGTATTCCCCCTCTTATTTCATTTTACCTGGNTTTTATCATCCTTGACTAATTTTTTTGAAGTTATGTAATGTGATAGCAGTATGGCTTTTCATATGACCTCCATTTGAGTTAGCCTTCCCCTCCACCCTCTGCTTCCCCCATACTGCAATGCCCCTCTCTGCTTAAACCTCAAGTCTTTTGGTCTTGTCCCTGTGATAAGTAGGCTTTCCATCACTGTATAGGAGTGGTGGATCAAGTGGTGAATTTGCACACACACTCTTCTGAGAGCTTTCTAACCCACTGCTATTATTATGCCTTGCATTATCATTTATGAATGTTGCTTCATGAAACCTAGAAGCGGGCACATCCCTTGGCCTTTCAGCAACATTTAAGACCAAAGAAAAACATGCCTCAGCAAATTTCTGCTTATGTCCCAGACCTGAGTCCTATGTGTATCTCTAGCTGACAGGACTGTCCAAGAATATTTTCAGCCTTTTCTGATATCAACCTGGAGTTGGACAAAGATTAATATTGAAAGCACAGGTTCCTTTGGCCAACCTGCAATGTTGGCCATTACCATTTGAAGGATAAATATTATATAAGCGATTAGGTCACGTGATAGTTGATACATTATTAATTCTTCTCATCTCCCAAATATAGCGGTTATGAGAGCTGATGGTTTTAAATCTTTTTGCTTGTAGCTTAATGTGCCTTNGAGTCATCCCAGTTCCCTCTCTACCTGAGTCTATGGCTGAGTTCTAGCGCAGCATAGCAATTAGTTCCACCGTTTATGCAGACTCATCAATTTTAAGAACTGCCAAAACTGCCGTGCAGAAATGGATTCTGGAGTTGCCCTGAGGCCTGGCAGCAGTGTGGCCTTTGTGTTTGCCACAGGGGAGAGTGGAGGAAATGGTTGCCTGTGGGCTGAGTGTTTGTTCTTCCTTTCCTTGTGGAATTCAGTTATGATGTGAACACTTACTCAGAAAGAGCACTGTGCTTTTCATTTTCTCGTGTAGCTCCTTTCTAGTTGTATTTATGAAGAAAGGGACACTTACCTATTCACTAAGGAAAACTGGTCTAGTTGGGAGGCTCTTATGGTATACAAAGGACAGACCAAGNGTCAGATACACATGATTTATTTATTTATTTATTTTTGACATTACAGAATAGGACTAGAGGGACCCTCAGGCAATTACAATGTTACGATTTTATTTGTTTACTTTTGAGACAATGTTTAACTAGGTAGCCCTGGATACCCTGGAACTTACTGTGTAGTCCAGGTTGATCTGGAACTCACAGAGATCGCCCTGCTTCTGCCCCATGAGTGCTGGGATTAAAGACACATGATACCATATTTGGCCATTATTTTATGTAGATGTGTGTGTGTGTGTGTGTGTGTGCTTGTATGAGTTTATACCTATTGTGTACCTCCAGGAGCCCTTGGAAGCTAGAAGAAGTCATTGGATACCCAGAACTGGAGTTACAGGTGAGCTGCCATGTAGGGTGCTGGGAACCAAACCAGGATCCTCTGCAAGAGTAGTACATGCTCTTTACCACTGAACCATCTCTCTAACCAAGACCTTCTTAAAATGTCTGTGTGTGTATGTGTGTGTGTGTGCACTTGTGGCTGCAGATGCATGTGTACATGTGTATATTATGGGAGACCATGGGACAACATACGTAGCTATTTTTCAGGCACTGTCCACCTTGTTTTTTGAAACAGGGTCTGTCAACAGCCTGGAAACCATTGATTGCACTGGGGTGATCTGCGAGCCCCAAGAATCTTCCCAGCTCTGTCTCTCCAGTGCTGTGATTACTAGTGTGTGCTACCATGCCTTTTTATTTTTAACAAGGACTTGGCGGTTGAACTCAGGTCTTCTTGTTTTCTTAGCAAGCACTTTATCCACTCAGCTGTCTCCCCAGCACAGACAATGCNTATCTAAATAAGGATCAAGTGAATGAGAGTTGCCAAATTGATGATGTCCTAGTTTACCAATTCTTGAAAGACATCAGCAGTTAGAACAAAGTTATATGCCCAGGGTAGCCACCTTAAGTGTCTCTGCCCCAAGATTTTNTGTGTAGAATTGTCTATTCATACAAAGGAACAATCATGTTCCCTGTGTCAGTCAGCTTGGGTTTCCATGACACAATTTCACAGTTTGTGTAGGTTAAAACACATAATGGTTTCCCCAAGGTTCTGAATACTGGAAAACCAAGGGCCCAGTAATATAGATTTGTTCCTAAGCTGTGGTTTCTTGGCTGCCATCTTGCTGTGTGCTCACATGATATCTCTGTGGGTATGGAGAGAGAGAAGAGAAAGGAGAGAAAGATAGAAGGGGAGAGAGAGAAGAAGGGGAAGTGTGTGTGTGTGTGTGTACAAGGAGACAGACAGACAGAGAGAGAGAGAGAGAGAGAGAGAGAAAATGGGGAGCAACAAGATGGGGAGAGACAGAGGGAAGGAGAGAGAAATACCACTTTGTGATGTTTCTTTTTATAGGGCCACTAATCTTATTATACAAGGGCCCATCCTTACAATCTTATTAAACTCAGTTACCACCTTATAGAGCCCATCAACAATTAAAACCACGTTGGGGATTAGAACTTCAGCATTTGAATTTGGAACAACACAAGATAAAATAAAACCATCCTTTTAAGAGAAAATCATAGCCAATACATAAATACAAATTCTTAAAGAATAAAGAAAGTAATACAAATATAAAATCATAAGAAATTCATGGTCTTAAAACAGCAGATCTATGCTTTCATTCAAGGGCCAATTAAACATCTTTTATTATAATCTTAGCCATAAGTCATAATAACCTCTTTTCACACATGGAACATTTCAGATGTTTATGATTATTTGTGAGGTGCCATGAAAAGCAATCCTAATGTGCCTGAAATCCCAACTTTTTTTTCTGAAATTATTTGTCTTGAGNCTTCAGACCATGGAGGATAAATACCACAATTCCAAAGGTTCAATTATCTTCTTCCACATAAACTCTAGATAGTTTTATGATCTTTTAATTCTTGTTTCAATTAGACATTAGAGAATATAAAAAAAATCTGCTCTAATGATCACTTTTTTCTATGCTTCCTATAAGAGATGGCTTAAATAGCATGGCTTGCCAAGTGATTGCAAGCTTTGGATCAAGGAAATAGTTCTGAGTTAGTGAAGAGAATGTTAATACTGGGGAATATAAGTGAGGTTCATGTTCATATATCCATCATGGTGATGTAGAAAGAAACTTAACAGAGTATAAATTTATTAAAATAAAATAAAAATGTTTCCCTTATGATTGTCTCTTTGTAATCAACCCTTACTGCTTGTAATAAACCCTAAGAGAAGAATGTCCACTATAAAGCTTAAAAGAACATTTACATCAGAAGATAGGAGATCTAAGTTAGAATGATGACCAAAACTTGCTAGTTGTGAAGTAGACAGACAGACACACACATATACACACACACACACGCTAGAATGCAATTTCCTTCTTTTCCTCTTCTTTCTCTCTCTCTTACTTTTTTGATAGGATCTTTGATAGGCTCTTAGTAGCCCAGGCTAGCCTCAAACTCACTGTTTTTGTTATAGTCCACTTCTACTTGTTATTAAATAAATGGCTGTCCAAACAATGATTGCTGAATGAGTCACAGGTAATTGACTTACTACCTAGTTTCATTTCTTCTTATCTCCAGGATTTTCTGTAAGATAATTTGTAGCTCTTATAGTTTATGAATGCTCCAAGGCAAAAACAATTTTTTATTTAGACAGAGTCTCATGTAGTCCAGGATTGTCTCCAACTCCCAATGTAGCCAAAAAAAAAAATGGCCCTCAATGTTTGATACTCCTGTCTTTGCATTTTGAGTGCAATGATTACAGGTGAGTGCTACCACTCCTGGTTTATGCAGTGTTGGCGAATGAACCCAGGGCCTTATGCATTTTAGAAAAACATTCTAGGAGCTGAGCTATAGCTCTAGCCCCCAAGGAAAAATTTCTTGAATAAGAGAAAATCTGATTTGATTGTGTTATTTTAGCAAGTTTATTTCTTAACTGGTAGGATTTCTGCCCTTTCTACTGTAATGTACAGTTACAATTTTCCTGCAACTATCTCTGTGGAAAATTCAAGTCCCCGGACCACTAGAAGCTTGGGGTGGCTGAAGTTTTAGGGTTTTCAGGGTGATGTTTTCTGCCTCTTCTCTCTCTTCTTGTTTCCTTTGGCCATATGTTCCTTCACAGTTTGCTATTGGTCACTGAGATTGGAAAAGAAGACCCAGAACTACTGTGCACCATGCATATTCCTCATGAGATTAATTTAAGCATAAATTATGGGTCAGAGAGATGGCTCAACTGGGAAAGGCATTTGCTTCCAAGCTTGACGACCTGAGTTCAATCATGTAGTATAAGGAGAGAATTGACTTCTACACATTTTCCTCTAACTTCCACATGTGCAATATGGCATATGCACATACATATACACACATTAAACTGTANTAACAATAATTTAAGCACATAATCATTGTTTCTTTTTATTTATTCTCTCATACGATACATCCCAACCAAAGGCACCCCTCCCTCCACTCCTCCCAGTNCTCCNACCACCTCCTCTTTACCCCAGATCCATTGCTCCTCTGCTTCCTTCCAGAAAAGGGCAGGCCTCCCAATGATATCAACTGAACACGGCATAACAAGATGCAATAGGACTAGACACAACCCTCATACCAAGGCTGAATGAAGCAATCCAGTAGGAGGAAAAGGGTCCCAAGGTCAGGAAAGGAGTCAGAGACACCCCACTCCCACTGTTAGGTGTCACACAAAGACACAATCATTGTTTCTATAAACCAAAATTATGCCATAGAAATTATACAGTTCTGAGATTTACAGTCCTCTCAGAGGCACTTGGGATGACCATCAACTCCTCAAACTTCTGAGTTTGCTTCTAAACTCATCACCCTGAACCCACATTTCCTATTTCCAAGTTATCTGCCAAGTTCTGTGGAAAGGTGATTGCAGGAAAGTTCTCAGCAGTCTGTAGGGTAAAGATAAATCAATGCCAGTTCCTGACATATTGATCAAAGTGTCNGTGCAGAGAAGTCCCTGACCCACAGAGTCTTGTGTGTTCACTCCTCCTGGTTGGAGTTCATCACAGCAACCTTACTTGGAGGGGAGGAAAAGTCAGTGTTCTCTCAGGCTCTACAGGCTAACAAACAGATCACCACAGACACAGTAGATTAGAGCATCAGAAACTCATTTCTTACTGCGCTAGAGGCTGGGAAGCTCAAGGTTAAGAGTCAGTATTTGGTAGGGGTACTTCCTAGCTCTTACATGGTGCTCTTTTCAGTGACTCCTGACAAATCAAAGCAGACAAGGGTGCTTCTGGAGTCACTTTTACAAAGGAAACTATTTTGTTCATGAGGACTGTTGCCTCATGATAGAGCACAGGAGAAACAGATAGGGACACTTCATATTCTGTTTTGTAGAGATGCACTTGTACTCTGCACTGTGGAAAGGAACCGGCATTCACATTATTACTACCAGCTTTGTTTGTAGATGCTCTTCATGGTTGGTTTGTTNTGGGTTATGCCCTCATAGCCCAGGAGGGAGGGAGTACAAGACTGATACTGGCAAACAGTAATAAGACTCATTATTTTTAGAGGTGCCTGAGTCCACACATCCAGAGAATGAGGGGAGAGTGCAAGGGATGATAAGAGGAAACCACAGATATCACAAGTCTCAAACATGCTGATCTCTTGAGCTCCAAATCTGATAGCCTCTGACTCCACCCCTTCTTCCCCACATAATTGCCAGCAGGAGATGAGAGGGAAGAGATTTTGGGGATGTTAATCCACTGTCTTCTCAGATTGCTGGCTCTCTGAATAAAACAGTTTTAAAGATTTAATCTCTGTCTCTGCTCATTGGCATCTGTGAGTGACAGGCAGAAGTGAGTTCTGATAGCCAGTTACTTCATGACCAAATCATTTTTCAAAGTTCTACTTCAAATGCTATCATTTAGGGCATTAGGATTCCACATCAGAATTCTAAGAGGCTACAACCCAACATTCAGTCTAGAGAGGAGTGAACGCTCTCAACATGCTTCTGCCTCTGCCGTCCTAATAATAAGTTGAATGAGTAAGAGACCATTAGGAAGGCCAGTTTTGGAGGAGTTGGAAGAGGAATGGGAAAGCTGAGGTGACTCACACATATAGGAGGAACTCTGTGCCCTTTGAAGGGAAGGGCTGATATTCAACCAGTCTTCACCACATCAAATTTTCCCATATCAGAATCCTTCTACTTCCCCATGGCTTTGCCTCTGAGGCTCACACTGAAAGAAGAGGTACTCAGATCAAGACAGTGTCTAATTGGTGCCAGACAGAGGAAGGGAAGATACATTATACACATTGTTACAAGGAAGAAAAAATTCCATGTCGGAGCCAAGAAGATGGCAAGATGAGGATATAAAGGAAATGCATGGTACATTCTAAACAGAGAGAGAAGGANAGAGCAGAGCACACTGATGGTGTCATTAATTTGAAATTCATCCATTTTGCCTGGAGAGAGGTTGGAAGACTTGAAGTCATCTTCTCTGCTCCTTTGAAATTGGAAGCACCCTGTCATTTCGCCAGATTGCCATGGTGCTGGGGATGGGAAAGAAAGAGATGAAGTAATGAAAAGCCAGTAGGCAGGAATGTCGCCCAAGCCCCTGCCCGTGTGTGTGTGTGTGTGTGTGTGTGTGAGAGAGACAGAGACAGAGAGACAGAGAGACAGAGATAAGACAGAGATAGACAGAGACAGAGAGAGAGACACACACACAGGGAGAGAGAGAAAGGGAGAGAGAAAGAGACTTCTATACTTCATATTTCCTCTCTAATGTTATTTAGTCATTGTCGCTTTACTGGAATTCCCCAGGAGACATTTGTTATTGATATCACACCTTTTTGCCACTTTGTTGTTATAGTGTCACAGAACAGCTGAAAATCTACTGCAGCATGCTGTGTTGAGTTCACTCAACATTCTGTTTCCTAGCCCTCATAAATTGAAAAAAAAAAACAAAACCACTGGTTGGAGAGAATGACCCACGTCTATTCTGACTTCCGTGTAAGAGACACTGGACTGGTGGGGTCTCCGACTTCAGCCAGAAGCCCAGCCAAGGATTTAGATTCTTCCAGAATCTCAGACCTCTCTGTGCACTGGCTGGAACTTAGGCATAGATTATATTCAGCATTTGTCCTTTACCTCCAGTTTAGATGTCCCCTAAGGATGAGAATGAAAGGTACACACCTACCCATAGAACCTTGCATATGTTTTTTTAATGACTCCTGTGCNTGTAGGTGTGAGAAGCAATCCCAGGTCACAGTCACAATCTTGTGTTTGTTTATTTGTTTGATTTGTTGTGAGAAAAGGTCTCATGTAGCCTAGACTGGCCTCAAAGTCTTTCTAGCTAAGGATGACTTAAACTCAAAACCGTCCTTCCTCCATCTCCCAGTGCAGGAATTACAGGCATGCGTTACCACACTTCATTTTATTCAGTGCCTGGGTCCGATNCTTGGGTACTAGGCAAACACTCTGTTGGCTTCACTACATCCTTAGCCCAAATGGCAAAGCTTTTTAAAATTAATTTTGCATATCCTGAGGTTTAGGGCCCTTAATCCAGGATGGGGAGTGGCATATCTCATTGGACTGGCTTCTTGTTTTCTAGCACAAGGAACATAATGTTTTACATGACAATGAGTTTTCACAGACAGAAAACACCAGTTCTAGTGGGTGTGACATTGTATCGGGATTCTTCCTCACCTCATGCCCTGTGACTTCACCGTGAGTCCATTTGCTCCATCCCCTTTGCTTTGATGTTCACCTTTTTGGTTTTACATTGCCTGACATTGTTTCTTAGCTCTTTGCTGGTCCTCAAATGCTGTCTGCCTTGTGTTCGGAGGGTCTTTACTCACTTGAAGCTGTTTAATTTGCCAAGGCTGGCTGGGTAGTGAGCCTTAGTATCCCTCTTCTTCCACATCTACAGGACTGGGATTGCAGGCCTGTGCCGCTNTGCCTGGATTTCTTTATATGGCTTCTGGGAAATCAAGTTCAGGGCCTNGTGCTTGTATGGTAAGCACTTTGACAACTGAGCTGTGCCCTCAGCTCCAATTGATACTAGTTGATTGACTAGTGTAGACCTGCTGAATGTTGACTGCTTTAATTACAGCATGCAAAAAATGAAAGCATTTAATATCACCGCAATTCTTATCAGAGGAATCTTGAAGAATTGGAAAGTTGTTACATTCACGCAACGGTAGCAAGTTTCCAGAATTTGGAAAGTCCCAACTTTACTGGTGGTGACATCTGCTGTTCGTTTCCCCGTTTGTAGTGACAGCTTCTCTTGGTGCCTTTTAGAAAGTAAACCTCTCAAGTATCCAAGTCTAAATTGCCATAGTTTGTCTCTCATTGTTCTTCCCAGAAAAAAATTTCTATTCCACTAAAAGGCAGCTCTTAATGGACAACTTAATTGCACAGCATTGTACTTTGGTGAGCAATAGAAGTCCTTTATGTGCTGTTCCATCACCCTGGGATGATGCTACTTTGATGAGCATATCTGCAGAAACACTTCTAGCAGAAATACACTAAGGGTAAATATTTTGTAATCTTCAAGTCTGAAGATACCTTTATTCACACTTTCTATTTGACTGCCAGTTTGGCGAATCACCAAACTGTACAATAAAAATAATTTTCCTTGAATGTGTTGTCTTAATCAGACTCTAGCTTCCAGATTTGTTGGTGAGAAGCTCACAGCCACTCTGATTTCCCACTGCTTGTGTGTAATTGTTTGAGTCAGTTTTCTGTTGCTCTGACAAAATACCCAAGAATATCAGTTTATAAGAGATAAAATGAGGTTTGTCTCACGGTACTGGAGGACTCATGCCATGATTGCTTTCTGTGCTGGATCTGTGGTGAGGCTGTACATCATATCAGAGTGTGTGGAAAATGAAATTTGTCCATGCATGGCTGTTGAGAAAAAGACAGGGAGGGAGAAGGAGGAGATAAAAGAGAGGAGGGGAGGTAAAGAGAGCTTGTGAGGAAAGGTTAGACCACAGTCCCAGTGACCTAACTGCCTTCCATTTGACACCACCCCTTGGTTTTGTCTCTTAAAAGTGCTGCAGGTGAAGGAGGAACTTCTAACACATAACTCTGGGTCAGGGAATGTTTAGAATGTAACCACAGCAACGACACTAGTGTTTTTTGTTTTTCCCCATTAAGGCTGTTGGCAAGTTTGTCTCCAACACTCTAAATCAATGTCACAGTAACATGAACTATTTGAATCTAATTTTACTTCTTGTATTGGGCATTCAGTGGTCAATTTTAATCTGAGAAATATGGCTCTTTCATTTTCACAGAATTTTAAGAATGGCTTGATCAGTCATTTCCTCCCTCTTGTCCTTCATCTCTCTTCTAGAGCCNGAGTTTGTACACTCATGCCTCGCTATGAGTTCCCTGTATTTCCTATTTTTAGTGTGTTTAAAAGGATTCTTTTAGTTTAGTGCTTCAACTTCATAAAGCACTATTTCTTCAAAAGGTCTGACATCATGGAGACTTTTTTCCTCCTCTGAATTCTTGGGTAGCTTAACTTTTTAACATTTATTTATTTTGTGTTTCACACATGTATGGAAGTCAGAGAACCTCGGAGAGTCAGTTCTTCCCACTATGGAGGTCCCAAGGAATAGAGTTTAAGTCATCATGATTGTTGGCAAGCTCATTTGACTGTAGGTTATCTCACCAGCCCTCCTGGTGAAGTTTTAAACACTATTCTAATCATGTTTCATGGGTATGATACCCTCTGTTACTCCTTNTGATTTTTTTTCAGTTTTCCCTTCATTGTTACTGCCCCTCTGCTTGTCTTTCTGCTGTTTGGTGTCTATGGCAGAGGTAGAGAATTCCCGAAACATCTAACCACATCTAATGTTCTACTCAATGTGATTGAAGCCCTTCAGTACATGAGTAATGTTAGGGCTTTTGACATGATTCTTAGAGGGTGATTGAGGAGTTATAATGGTCCCCGTGTATTGATATCTTTGTGGTTTTCTGTGGGTCAGACTTTTCCAGCCTGTCATATGGAAAGTTCAGATCTGTTATAAATGTTCTAGAAAGAAAGAACAAAGACATTCTCTATATATTTATTTCTGTCACTGTGTGTCTCTGTGTGTGAATTGTCTGCTAATGCTGTCTAGTGTCTAGAACTGAACACCCCAGTGACCCGCTGAAGTTTCCAGGACACTGCTGGAGGGGACAAACAGCAGTCACCTGGAGACAGAATAGACAATGGTCCTAGAAAGCTGAATTTTTAAAGACAACTTCAGTCATCATTTTGTTCTTCCTCTCTTTGACTCTTCACTCCCAGTTCCAAACATTTTTGATTATGTTATTCCCTGGTCTGTTGACTCTGCACTGTGGATGTGCCTACTCCTGTTTTTCGGGGCACTCCTTCAGATTCCACTACTTTTGTCTGGTAAATGGTCATTTCCTACTTAGTTTTCAAAGATTTTTTTCAAGATGGATCTTATTTTGTTACTTCTCTCCACATTAATTTTTATCTTCAGAGGAAAAGAAAATATCTTTTCTTATCTAGTTGGGTTTTGGAGGTCTCAAAACTAAATGAGTATATCCAAACCTAAATGCTATTTCCTCTGAATTTTCCCTTTCCTTTATTTTTATGTGTTTTAACATGTACGTGTGTGAGGGGTGAGTGCCCATATGTACATGTGTGCACAGGAGTCGGGGTGTCTCTCTTAATCACTCTGCACCTAATTTTTTGAGATAAGTTCTCACTAGTTTGGTGCTCATTAATTCTGCTAAGTTGGTTGGCCAGAACGCCCCAGGGATCTTTCCATTTCTGCCTCCCCATTGCTGGGATTGCCACTTTAAAAATGGGTGCTACAGATTGAATTCTGGTCCTCATGACTGTACAGCAGGCATGTTACTGACTGAGCCTTGAGAAAAAGATTGGTGTTGCTCACTCTGTACAGTAAGCATCTAGCAGACACCGTAGGCCGTAGCAGGTACACCATGCTTTCTCGGCTGGCAAATGACCGCTTTCACTCTTGTCTGTGCCTGGGAACTTGGGATTTAAACAGTCTTGCAGTCAAAGCCCTTTAAAGGGAAAATATATTTTATAACATTCTCACTCCAAGTCGTGGCATCATTTATGTCTTAGGATCNGTAAAGGAGCAAAGCTAACAGGGAACTGGCTTGAGTCCTAAATGCAGAAGGGTTGATACTGAACAAGCAGAAAGACTATAGAGAGATCTCATGCCTGAGTTTTTCAAAATTGAGGGGAAAATGTGATTTTACTGTTGTTACCAGTGCCCCAAATGCTGAGCGTTTTGCTTGATTACTTTCATTTGTGTGTGTGTGGTGCTGGAGGTTGAACCTAGGGCCCTGTGCATGTAGCCTGAGATACGTCTCCTTCGCTTCAGTTTCCTAAGCTCAGCACCACATCTGCTTTTCTGTTCCCACAGGGACACGTATCTGATATATTNGTTTGCAAGAAGAGGATAGTAAGGCTTAGTAATATTTTCAGAGGAAAAACAACATATTACTTTCTATAGGCTTCATGACTTAACAGCAATAAAACATTTTATGTATATGGAACTATTACTCTCCCCAAGCAAGTATTTTCCCTTTTTCTTTACAGCTAGTTTTTTTTTCCATTTTCCATATGCATGTGTGGAATGCATATATGCATGCCTGTGCTTTTACATGCATGTGGGCATATGTGCATTTAGCGATGTGTCTGTGGAGGCCTGAGGTTGATATGAAGAATTATTCTCCATCATTCTCCTACCTTGTCTGTTGAGGCAGGTCTCTCACTGAAACCCAAATCTTGCAGATATGGCTTTTCTAACTAGCTAGCTTGCTCTGGAGATCTCTGGAGATTCAGCTTCTGAGGCTGAAATTGCAGCCATCCAGCATTTATACGGTTTTCTAGGGATCTGAACTCTGGCCCTTGCACTTGAGCAGCAAACACTTTGATCACTGAGCTGCATCCCCAGCCTGGAGCAGCTGAGTTTCTTATGTCTAAAAGTCTAAAAAGGTGGTCATAGGAGGAGACTATTAGATAAGGAAGGATGGGGCAGGGTGGGCAAAAGACACACAGGACATGAAAGAGTAAAACAATCTGGGGGAGGGCTACCAGGGAGAAACAAGGGTAGCAGGAGCCTGGGGGAGGTGGGCAAAAAGGGAATCCCAAAGCAGCTTTGTCTGAAAATGTCATAACGTCATCTTACATGT